>NNCF01128096.1:85530-141117 GCA_002313205.1 Laupala kohalensis | reverse complement strand
CACAAAAAAAAAAAAAAAAAAAAAAAAAAAAAAAAAAAAACGGAAAGTCAATATATGATATATTGAAAATATTAATTTAATCCCCATATGAATTGATCGGTCAGCCAATTTTTATTCCGATGGAGCTGCCGTCTGCCTTCATTATAACTATTGCGTTTCTTCTTATAGCAGATTAGGTTATTCCCTTACGATAGGATAGCTATTGGGTAAGAATAGGTTATAATAGCTTTCAAGAAACTACATTCCTGTCTTGGAGGAGAATTGGAGTCTAATAAGAAAGTAGAATAAATTATTTAAGTACACTTGAATGTTAATGTTTTCCACAAAAATTATATGCAGGCAATAGGTTGCATAGGCCTTATCTAGATTGTTTATATATGCTTAGATTTGCTCCTATCATGTCTGAATTACTTCAAAATAGGAACTGTAAAAAGCTTTTGAGGTCCATTAATAGTGTAAGTAATGTTTGAACAACTCCTGTAGAGGATCCACAGATATATAATATATAAGAAGGATATACAATATCCTTTTGGATATCGAAATATTTTTGGATTGTTAACCATTTCTCTACTTCAAGGTAAGATTTTTTTTTACAGAGGAAGAATTAAATACTATACAGTACCTCCTGAAGAAAATCAGGATGTTCATATAAGTGCTGAAATAGTTCAGACCATGGCTAAAGAATTTGATGTTAATGCTTTTGAAGCAATGGAAACAGAAGTTATTGCCGCAATTGCTGAACCCAGTAATTCTGATTTGGCCGTAGAAGCTCCAAAGGGAATGGAAGTTGAGAGCGCAGTCCCAGACACTCATTTGGTATGTTGGTAGAGGAATTCTTTTTTCTGTAGAAGTGCTTAAAGTCACTTGTGAAGGCTTTTGTGATCACTGGTTCAATTTTTACTTCCTCCTCATTCTAATTTCTAACTTGTCACCAAGTCATCTGGAGTTCAATTCCCGGCGGGGCCAGAAAAAATTTCTAGGTTTTCACATTAATGTCACAGTTCATATAGCTGTGGCTACTGAAAAGTGAACCCCCCTTCCTCTATCCACTTCCTTCTAGTAAAAATAGCCTACCACCCAACTCCTACCTCCAATAGCTCCATGTAGATAATCTACAATAGCATGCTACATTTCCCATTTACAAATACTACAATTAAAATGAGAAGAGTATAGAAAGTATTGTAATTGCTGTAGATAATTATTAAAATAACATTGAGGTTTCTTTTTCTGCCTCTTGACCAGTTTCCCATTAAAGTGAGATTTGTTTATGCTGTATATTTTCATATATTTTAATTGCAGATTGATCTATAAACTTAAAATTATTCGATTTGTGGATATTCTTGAATTTAATATGGTTTAAAAAATAGCCTTGTATTATGATAAAAGGTTCCTTTGTGAACATACAATTTTTATATTCAAAAAGTTGAAAATAGTATGGTTCAAGTATATTGATAAAATAAAGAATTAATTCATGTAAATTAAAGATAAAAACCACTATTAGCTATGGGAAAAATTAATAAAACTATTGCAAAAGTATATTTTCAAGACCTTTATTTGTGATGAGGGGTGAATACACTAAAACAAAAAACTATCAAATGTGATGAAAGTGTAACTGCAGTTCTCGATGCTAACATCAATATATTTTGAAGCAACTCTCATGCCATTATTTCAAATCTTCTTGGATTATATTTTACAATTTTTCTAATAGTGTGCAAATTGAATAATTTTTTATTAATTTGAAAGTAAGAAGGAAAATGTATCTGAACTAATAGGACTAAGATTTTAATGTTTGTCTGACTAAATGAATAATTGTCAAATTCAATCTTCTATAAAGTGTCATTTGTAAACAATGATTTGTGTGAGATTTAAATTTAAAAAAAATTCATTTGTTGTTTCTAATTTTTCATTGTTTTTAGATTCCAGAATCTGTCCAAATTGAAAAAATTAAAAAAAATAAGAGGAGGAGGAAGAATAAGAAAGCTTTGAAGGAAAAACCTGATTCTGCACTCTTACTGGAAGGAAATAAAACGTTGAACAAGTTGATAAAACTAGAAGCTAAAAAACGAAAGAAAGAGAATGCTAGGAGAGGTAAATTATATCTTGTTGGAGGGGATAACCATTTTAAGTCTTCTAAATAAAACACAGTTCAGTCTTGAAATGTATATTCATGTATAGTAGGTTTGAGTCTTAAATTCTTAGTATCTCGATGATAATTGAATTTGAAAATAATGGAATTATCATTTATTTTTATCATTCAAATATTAAGTATCCCCACTTATCTCCTTTATGAAGTAACTTGATCCTAAAAAATGTAATGCATAAAAATACGGATCTTTTAGACATTTCTCTTAATTAGCTAGTCTCGATGTGCTCAGTACTAGGTAAAATATTTTAGAAATTTGAATAAAAATTGGGGAAGGTTGTTATTGTTTTATCAAAAATATGTCTTAGTTGAGCCTTCTGTGTGGGCTATTGTTAGTATAATATACTGTTAAACAACATAGATTTTTTTGTTTCTACTCATGTTCTTATTGAATGAAGATTTCATCATAAATATTAGAATTGCAGAAAGTAAAGAAGTAATGCAAAGAATTTTAATTTAATATCGTGTTTTTTGTGTTGTTGAGTATCCAGGGAGAGTTATTATATTTTTAATTAAGGGATGTCACTGTGAAGTCCTTTGAAAGCTAGTGAAAAATAGTGTAAATTTTTTTTATCATGTTATGGAGAATTCCTTAAGAATATACTAATACTTTGTTGTGGTTTAACCAGGTACTTGTGCTAATTTAATTGTTTAGTTGGGTCTTCTTATGTACAATGCCATTTATGAAATCAGAGTAAAATATAAGGTTATCTGATAATCAGATTCTGGTTTGTGTTAAAAAAATGTCTTTATCATATTTTGTCTTTGTTTTCATGTTTTAGATCGACAAACCACAAAATTGGCTGGTGCATTGAATACAATTGACCTTGGATCATCTAGCAAAGAAGATTATGACTTTGAAGTGGATCTAACTAATTGATTATTTATTTTTGATTATACAACTGTACAAATTAAAAATATGAGAGTAAAAATTATTTTGATTCCTTATAAATTCTGCTTATTTTATTACTATCCTTTACTGTACTTTACTTTATTTCCATTTTATTGTACATGAAGAACAGAAATGTTGGTGGACCACGACAGATAACTTCTGTTTATTTTCATGTTTAACATTGACTATAATAAAAATATCACTATTGTATTGTTAACTCAATTTGTAAATTTAAGGGTAAGTTCATGAAACTTATAACTATATTGCACATAGTGGATTTCCAGTAGTGGGGCCTGTTTTTTTATCTTAACAATTCCCTCTTATCTCTCAAGAATTGTGGTTGATGCATAACTGATAATTCAGGAATTTAACAATAAATTTGTCTTCGTCTTGCAGACTGTATTCAAATTAAACACATTAAAATCAATTTTTCATTTGGAATTCACCTGATAATATGTTAATGTAATTCACCCATTAATTTGTAATGCTTGTAATTTTCTTTATTAATGACAGCCTTTTTCGTGGATCTGGGAGTAATATTACTAAAATTTGCAAATGTTTTCACAAATTTTCCAGACATTTAAAAATTGTATAAAGGCAAAATAAGATATTTCTTGTGTTAGTTTAATTACTTGCTTCAATTCATTTTTCGATTCAAAACATTCTGAATTAAATCAAAAACTTATTTCTTCTACCTCCAAATAGTTGATAATCTCTGTGTTGTTCACTTTATTAGAAACTTTTATTTTGGGAGTTTGTCTGTAGGTCCTGAAAGACTTCTAGATACGTCTTAAAGGATATTCTTCGGGAGTCATTTTTAAACAACAGACATAGATTTTGGAGAATTATCACAAATCGTATGTTGATTAAACCAAACGCAATTTATGTATTGATGTGAATTGGACTAGATTTCTTTATACTAACATAATGAATCATTTGATAGGTTATTAAGTCAAGTTAATAATATGATATATTGAGCAACAGTAACATATAAAGCATATAAAAATAAACCAAGAAATGAATGGATAATAAAGAATAATTAATCTAAATGAAACAAATATTTTGTAAAAAGTAAAATAAATTATCCAAGTAATAGTATATTAAAATATAATTACAGTAAACCTTTGTAATTCAAAACTAATGGGACATCTCCAAACTGTCAAATTAACTTAAGTTTTCATTTCTGTGTTGAAAGAATTTATCAAATAAAGTGCAAGAATCAAAAACTATTTCAATTATCAAGAATTTTGAATTACTGAAGTTTCACTGCATGTGAAATTATCCTATAAGCTTTGTAATATGGTAATAGACTTATGGATTAATAGACTCAGCGGTGTCTCCTGTGGGTTGTGTGTGATTACATGAGACGGAAGATACTGTGTGGTGTTGCCTTCTCTCTTGCACACCCACTTGAAGGAAGGATGGTTTGTGCGCAGTAGTCAGCAGTCGAAGCAGAGAGGGGAATCGAGTTGCCCCACCTCAGTCCATGTGCGAGAGAGACGACATCAAACTTCATTTTTCCCTTCGGACAACTGGTACATAGAATTACAGGGTCTATTTATATTTATTTCTATGGTGATGAAATTACTAAGAATAATAAAAGGTCTTTTGATGGTGAAGTATTTGGTAAAGAAAAAGAAAAAATGATTTAGAATGATTGTTTTGTTGTTTGATGGTTAAAATACGATACAAGGTTTTAGAATATATTATTCATTTTAAAGGTGGATAACAAAATGTGCTTAAACATTTTTTCCAGTATTTTGTATAAAAATTTTAAAATAATTTAAGGCCTTATTCCTTCTTATCATTTTCTTCCCTGAATATTTATGTATATTATATGTATAGTGCCTCTTGAATAAATAAATAAATTGTAAGAATAGTCGCATTTTAATACGTTTTGGTCTGTTGCTGCTAATATTATTGGAACTTATCAAGTTTTTCTCCTGTGTTGCATGGACTTCACAATGTTTTGTTTAAATTTCTTTGTATGTGTTTTAATATTAGGTGAGAGATATAGCCAGTTGATCGAAATTAAACTTAATTTCTTGCTTAGGTATTGTGATACCCTTCATGCCAATGTGTAAAACAATGAATTTGTATGATCCTTATTGTTAATTATATGACAATAGTATCTTAGAAGATGGAAAAATTAGCTAATCAAATAAATTTGAGAATTAAAAGGTTGTTGAATTTTTGGCCATTTTATTGAGTAACTGTGATAAAATATCCATGTTAAGAGAACAATATACAAATTTGTTATAATGTTTTATACACTTACAATAGTATATTATCATATTTATGATATACAAACTATTATATCCTTTCTTCCAGTCTAGTCACCCTGGGACTCAAAATGGGTCTCAAAAAATCATTTCACAAGTAAAGTTTAAATTAAATACATTCTACAACTTATTTTAGAACTAATCAAATAAACTGCACTTGTTATTGAAGGCACCTCAAATTTCAATATTATTACGTAACTGGAGCATTGAATACGTACTTGTATCCAAACTAGTTTATGTGTTACTTGAACATAGGGACCTCAATAAAGAATCCTTTATCCAATCCTCTTTTGGTACAGGTACGCTACTGGTAGATTATTCCATTTGAGAGTTGGAATATGCAAAGTTAGGGGTATTTAACTTAAAAGGAGATTTAATTTATGTATAAATTTGATGTTATCCAGAATTTGAAATTTTGTCGAAATTCTTTTAAGTGGGTTGGTGTAGAGATTAAAAATCCTTCAATACCTCTTCCTTCTCCTGCAGTATTAATAATACACACAACTTTCGATTTTGTAAGCGGAGACCACGCTATCTGTGGGAAGGGTTTGAAACTGCTGATTCCGAAAGACAGAATTTTAAATATGGTGTTAACATTGCAGAAGAAATGAAGAGGTGTTCTGTTTTGAAAAAATTGATACCTCAATAGTGACGTCACCTGTTTCGGAATCGTCATATTAGGAACAGTGACATCTCGCGGAGAAATGTCAAACTACTAGTTTCATCCTCTATCAACAGATGGTTCTGTTGAATGGTAGACATACCTTCTGTTAACTTATAATATACTAATATAAGATTTGATTTTTGCCTGCTTGAAACCCTTCCCATCCATTTATTTGTATGTTAATTATCATGCAGGCAGGAGAGGAGAGAGAGAGAGAGTCTGTCTGTGTGATATGGCCATCAAATAAATAAATGATATTATATTCAAGATAAATGAAAGGTGGTGGAATACATCACGAAAGATGGAAGAAGGGGAATATTGCAACTTAAGAAAGATCACAACTTATCTGTATAACAATGGCTCTGTTACGTCTTCTTCAAGAAGGATGTTGTAGACATTTTTATTTCGAAAGATGCGTTTAACCGTGTCGTTTGACCCCGGTAGCCAGATCTTTTTCTTCATTGCTAAGTTTAAGGGTTACCTGGTACATTTTCTAACAAAGAGTTGATGAATTACGTAAATGTGCCTACCTACATTCAATATAACAAATGAGAACGATCCGAAAATAGGATAGGATACAAGGGATAGGTATTTCATATGTCCCACTACCGCGATCCAATGGTAGTGGTGATAGGCCAACAATAAGTAGAATATACAAGGTAGAATTCAAAACGATTCTGTACTATCCTTAGACTGGGAAATGCATATTCATTCGTGTAAGTAAAACTAAATATTGACCTAGATTTATTTATTTATTTAAGATCGATTTTTAAATTCTCAGGTCATCAGCAATCCACAATAAATATTATAGTTATATGGCTAAATTAATTCTTACATTGAATGAAAATATATCACTGATAACAAAAAATATAACAAAGTACATAATGCAAAAAAATCTTAATAATACACTAATAACCTTGAAAGTAAAACAAATTTAAATCAGTTTGTCAAACTGTGACGAATCCATAAATACCATTTTCAGTTTCAGTGAATGAGGTTGCAGCTGATATTCCCTTGTGTGCAGGAACCCATGACAAGTCGATTTTAAAATATTTACTAAAACACATAGAAAGCCTTTCATGCAAAAACATAGACAACCTTTGCACTATTTGAGTCAATGCAGATGACGAAGAGCGAGTCATATTTGTTTTTGATAGAATTTCGATGACTTTGTGAATAGGTCAAGTTTCACATGAAAGACGAAATGAATGTATTTCAAGGGGTTTTGTCAATATAACTGAGCAACCAAACCTTCCATCAATTTTCGAGCCATCTGGTTAACATTTGAGATGATTTTCGTATTTTCGATAGATGCAGATGATGAAAGGTAGTAAGATTGCCCTTGTGTCGTTTTCACTGGCGGAAGTTCAGTAGCTTGTAGGTTTACAGTAGGAGTGAAAATTTCCCAACGAGGTCATGGATGACCACGTCTTTCTACTTCTAGTGAAAACAATAATTTCAGATTTTAATTTTGATGTTATGAAACCTGAAATTTTTGACCAGTTATAGATTTTGTTCACGAGTCTTGGATGATGTTAGAAGATTCTTTCCGCTACAGAGTAGTTATATCGCCCACGAAGAGAATTAGTTTTACTAAGCTTCGAACTATTATATTGTCTTCACTTATTGGTAGAAGGAACAGCAACACACTCAGTACCGTTCCTTGATGCAGACTATTAATAACCATTTGGTCTGGTGAGGAGTCCTTGTGTTGGATTCTGAAACGAAGATATCTATACTCCGAGTTACGTAAGTTTGCAAGGCTCCCTCATGCATATTGCTACTACGAAATAAACACTCGAAACACACTCCCCTTCGGATAGAGGCCTGTAATGTCATTCACCTCAGCTAATGTTACATGAGTCCAGTAACTTCATTGATGTACTTCGTATGACGCTAACTGCTATTAACTCAAGAAAAAATATTCAATATAATGCGAATCGTATTTAAATATAAATGGCAAACATTGCCACTCAATATCAGTAGAAAAACAATGAAATTATATGACCATTTCATTAAACGACCTTAAGATAGATTGCCCACAATACTGTTTGAGATATTGAGAGCTGAAAAAAGTATGACAAATAATATTTTGTAGTCTATCTTTCCTTGACATAATTCTTATAGCAACGAAAACTCACTGAACTTGCTCTGTAATGTTACTAATAACTTGATCAAACTCTATTTTATACTTAACATGACAAAGTGCCATTGACAAATACAAGATATAAGTTCAATATTAAACAATTCACCGGGAAGCAATAGCACGTTCGCCCCACAAACATCACAGGAAGAACATGACCATACGATCCGAGCACATTGGCGTACACGTGCATGAAAAGCGATGTTGAGGTTGCCGATACATTGAAGTTTCTCAAGCATCCGGAACCACTGCCACCGTAAACGCGAGGATCACAAAATAATTATATCATTCTCCTCATATATTGATGGAGAATGATTGCATTGGCTACACTGTGTACCAATCTGAAACCAGTAAACTGAAAGTAAATAATTAAATAAATAAATCATTTTCTAAAAACAATAAATAAAAACGATAACCAATCGCGTATGTCCACAACTTCGTATGTGGAAAACAACAATTAAGTGATTTACAGCTGCTACCTTACAATAAACATAAAGTCTGTGCCTTTCCGTTCGTGTTTGATTTTCGTGGGTTACACTCCTTCGATGTGAAGTTATCTGACTCCAAACACGTGCCAGAAAGTTCCTGGTAGATGCCAAAATGTCTCCTTTCATAATTGATGAGAGAATATCAAATAACATGTCTTCAGACACCATTTCATAAGCGTTTTAAAGAAACTGCTATCACAAATTGATCCTTGATAGCGCATCGCAATTTCAATATCAATACTAATTAATTCATCATTTGTAGAACGAAATGACCGGAGTCCGCTTTGATGAGTTGACATAAGGTTATTGGTTTCAATGAACCATCAAAGACGGTTACAGATCATTTTCTCGAAAAGTTTGCAAATGTCACAAGTGAGGGAAAGAGGACGGTAGTTGGTTGACTTGAAGTTATTCGATTTTGGGATTGAAAATATACAAATAAAACGTTACTGTCAAAACAGCAGTTCCAAACTGCGTCTGACCACGTGGAGAATAATAAACTAAGTTACTCTCCGGAAATAAGCCCGGATTTAATATTTATAAAAGGAATTACTTAAATGCCTACTATCAATTTATTATTTCTCTACAAACACATAAGAAGTTTTTTTTTTTTGGGGGGGGGGTTAAAAATAGGTCATAGTTATTGCCACGAAGAGAAATTATGTATGGTACACTTAACGATTCACATCACAACGTATGGCTTATTAAATCTGACCTCATTATGCCAACCTCGATCTTCGCCGGACCCGACTGTCAAAATAAAATATTTATAAAATCGATGAAAATGAAATATTTTAAAAATAATTTGCCACTTGCGATGAGACGTCATCGTAGGATGAATTCAGATGAAAAATTTGTTTTCGTGAATCGCCTCCGTATATTTTCATTGCAGTTGGCGAGAGCTTTTTCGATGGAACAACCATAATTGTCATACATTTTTCTTCGGATCCCGGGAGTTTTTTCCTTTCTCCTGATGAATGACTCAGAACAGGTCCATGATGTCTTGGTTCTGGAATGCATCACCTTTGCTGTTTACATCAACGAGTGTTCATGTGATAAGCAATGACTGCCAAGCTCTAATATTAGTTAATATCATTCAAATCATAATCTAAGCGAAAATTAATTGATATGCTCCGTGACAAAATGTATTAAGTCACGGAGTCACGGTTTCTGTTGGCCAGTGAGGCATGTGGATGTTTTATTGACCCACCTGCGCAAAGGACATTTCCCTCTCACTCATCGGTATCTCTTGCAGCCATGTGATCCATCTGTATGTGGTATGATGTGTTCAGTTGTTCTTTGACAGTGCCGGTAACTGACCACCTATAATTAACCACCGAAAATACACCAGAATACGGACAAAAATAATATCGTTACATTGTGTATACAACTACATCGAATACATGAGTCCTTCAACGTCTTAATATGCAAAAAGTATAATTTCTTTACAAAAAATGGCGAATAAAAATAGATGATGGTTTTGAAAAGTACCCCTTTATTGGAAATTTTATATCACGAGAGTCAAAGTACCAATTGCAAAAATGATTTGTACCTTATTGTTGGAAATTTAATAAAAAGTATAATTTTATATAGATATCTTTCTCGAAAACCTGACCGTTTTACGACAGAACAAAAGAAAAAAAACCCTGCCCCTTAGGAGTGGCATTTAAAGGTTAATGGCTCCGACATATTTGTGACTGAGTTAATCGTCGCGAGCAATACTACATACTTAATTACCAAATTTCAAAACAATGAATGTTTGTACCTATTTTTGCTCATTTTTGTGTACTATTAGCAATGATGGAAAATGGTGGATGGGAGCTGTAAAAAGAAACTTATAAAATTGATGATCGCTTAGTAAAGTTTATACACCCTGAAGGACCTTCTAACTCTTTTCTCGGTCTCAAGCAAGGTAATATTTGAATGAAAACGGAGGACTTAATCACAATACAAAACGTCCGAAAACATCAAAAGGACTTCAGTATAGCCTCAGTAAAAGAACAACAGATAATTTGACAAAGAATTTTAATGCAAAATATGTGAAGTGATGTTTAATAAATAATAGTTTAATAATTTTCTTAGCATTTATGTATAAAACTGCAATAAAGATGTAAGAGAATAATTTAATAAAACAAAGAATTTAATAATCACTAACGAAGGGGAAAAACAAGATAATATTTTTAGAAGCAATATTATTTATAAGTTTCATTTAGTTTTCTCATCACCAACTTCTGTTATTGAATTTTATTTTCTTACAATTTGAAAATAAAAATTTTGTCCCTCACATTTATTTACAATATGCAAATAAAAATTAAAAATTAGTGTTATGTATTCAAATGGTATATCTACATATGAAGTACATGTTGTCTTAGTTTTAAAGTACTACCTCATAAACTTTTGGAGCTATGCATTTCAGAAATACTTCGTAACTAAATTGTAAGTGCAAGTAATCAAATTTATTTCAAGTTCAACCCAGTCCTGTTTCAAAACTATTGCTATTTGAAACAAAATATTTTGTAGCTTTTTTTTAGCACCCATACCAATGTTGTTACAAAATTTCAAATAAATCTGAAAATATCCGCTGCTTTTGGGTTAATTATGCCATTTTGACGTGGAATGAGTGCTGAACAAACACAATCGTTTCATAAATATAAATGTAAGGAAATGTTGAAATATTTACTAAATAGGAATTTACAAGTATTTTTGGGGGTGAGATGTACGTTTTATCCTCATATATATCCTGAAAGTTTGGGTGCTCTGGGCAGAATTATCTCGAAATTAAAAAAAGAAAAACGTAAAATAATACGTTCTTAAAGATCTAAAAAAATAAATAAAATAAAATCCGAAGGCTATTTTGGTTATCCGACAAGATTATTATTGAGGCCTTAATTTGATTATAATAAAATTCAGGGAAAATATTCGTCATATTTACATTAAAATTTTTATGATAAGTTATGAGAGTGAAAATAATCTAAAATAAACATTTAAATGCATTAGATGTATTTACTACAACACACTCTCTGAATGAGATTCTTATAAATAATATGAAATATATTGCTCTGACTTTCTAGAAATACCAGAAGCTGCCCACGTGTCTCACCCTTGCACGAGTGGAGTGGAGCAAAACCTTGAAACATTTGTCGCCAGTGTGCGCAGTCATTTAACTTAACGCTCAGTCCGACAGTCGCGAAATAATTGGTCGTGCTGAGACGAAAGACAACCACAGGTTAGTTGCGCTCCTGTCTTATTCGCTGGTGAGCGCACTCTCATTGTTCCCATTCTGTCGTAAGACAGAGAGTCACCAGTGTGCCCTTAAATTTTTAGGAGGGGTGGGCATCGGTACGGGTCCGTCGGGTATCCAACCGAATCGAAAAAACACCGAACCGACCGATTCGAATCACTTTCAGGTCGGACGGGTTGAATTGGTTTCCCGACCTGAATTCGCCCGAACGAAAACCGAACCGAATTTTAACTGAATCGGACTGAATTTAACCAAATCAGGACAGAACATAATTTTAAACAAATCGGCATAGAATTAATTTGATTTCTAAGAAGTAAGTAATTGTAAGTTTTATAATCACTATTAAATTGAAATACTTTGATTTTAAACAGAAAATTAAATTAATTTGTCCAAATTTGAATGTTTTAATTAGTTTTATGAAACACATAAATATTAACTGAAAATGATATGGGCAGAATAAGAAATGCCAATTATGATAAAATGAAAATATTTTATATGAACACCTACATTAGGTACGAAACCTTCTCCAACTTTTGCTATTAGGTATGTATTCGGATCGAATTGATCGATTTCTGTTAATCCAATTGATTTGAGTCAACCAAATCAGCGGTGCATATAGTAATCGTCCGCTCGTACGTAAAGCAGACTCAGAAGGAACAGTTGATAATAGATTTTTTAGCTAATATATCTCTACCAGCAATTTTTCGGTCAGTTTCTGTCGGGTCGGTTTAGTTACACCCGTAATTTTTACAGTTAATTTAAAGTTGAGTTATCAAGATAATTTTTATTACAAATGTTATATGCTAAATATAGATGTCTCGTTTTTCATTTGAGATCATCTTCTTTCACTATCACATTTAATTATATAGACTAAGGTTTGCATATAATAGTTTAATAGTTGAAGTAAGTAACACAAGATAGCAATTTGATACATGGATGAAACTCTCCAAATACTTTCAACCGTAAACTGTGTGTATTATACACTCAGGTTCAACTAGCTTTGAAATAATAATAGTAGTAATAATAATAATGGAAGTAGTAGTAATAATAATGATAATAATAATAATTGCCTTTCAACAAGTCAGATATAATACTAATAAAGAAAAGGAGTAAAGAAATCTTTGTAATTGACATTTCAATCCCATTAAGCAACATGTCTAAGAAACATGAGGAGAAGGTAACCAAATATTTAGGTCTGGTTGACGAGATACGAGATATGTCACCGTTATTCCGCTTATTGTCTCTGCTACTGTAGTATCCCGAAGAAACTCCATGAAGGGATAAGGCTCTTGGGACTGCATCCCAGCACCTACAAAGAGATGCAGAAATATATGTTACTAGTCACATGCTCTATAGCTCGGAGATTTTTAGACAGTTCTAGAAGTCATACACAATACCTTGGTGATATACTCGCATTATGTATTATTTAACCAATGAAAACTGAGATTTATTGAAATAATATTAATAAAACATTTCTATTGCCTGCCAAATATAGACCAATTACGTGCCTCCAAACATTTTATAAAATCATGACCTTCTGTATAGCGAAGTTAATTAGGATACACATGGAGCAGAATGAGATTTTAAGTGAGCAGCAGAAGGGATGCCGGAAAGGTAAAAAAGGATGTAAGGAACAACTTATCATAGATTCGGTCATCCTGAAGCAAGCCCAAGTCAAAAATAGAAATTTATTCTGCAGCTATATTGATTATAAAAAAACATTCGACTCTGTCCTGCACTCTTGGCTTCAGCAAGTCTTTGAAATGTACAAAATAAATCCAATCCTCATTAATTTTCTGAAGGCAATAATGTAAAAATGGAATACAGTCATTAATTTAAAAATTGGCAGCAAAATTAAAACAACTGGCAAAACTAACATTAAGAGAGGCGTATTTCAAGGAGATATACTCAGTGCCCTTTGGTTTTGCATTGCCCTAAACCCACTTTCTAATTTCCTGAATGGTACGATGTTTCAATTAAAAACTGCATTACAACAAAGTCACAACAAAACTCACCTATTGCATATGGATGATATTAAAATATATTCATCATCCTCAACCAAGCTTAATCACTTACATTAGTAGAAACATTCAGTAAGGATATTAGAATAAGACTTGGTACCGATAAGTGCAGAACTAACTGAGGAATTTGAAGATCGAGTCGAGAAATTAAAGCATACAGATTTAAATGGCCGAAATTCAACAAAAGCAATTAACTCATATGTCATTCCTATCCTCACGTTTTCATTTGGAGTAGTTTCATGGACACTAACAGATATAGCAAACCTCCAGCGAAAAGTCAGGACCATCATGACGAAGAAAAGGTCACACCACAGGAGCTCAAATGTAGAAAGACACAGTCTGCCTCGCAAGGAAGGAGGAAGGGGCGTAATCCACTTGAAGAACCTACACAGTTCACTAATAAAGCAACTCCGAGCTTTCTTTCACCAGAGGAAGGAATAATCTAACTTTTACAAGACCATATGTGCAGCTGACATGAAATATTCTCCTTTAAATTTAGCAGACCACTATACACAACCAAATGAAATTAACGTTGAAATTAGTCAGAGAATTAGCCAACCACTTCATGGTAGACATCCTCCTGATCTACATTAGCCTCATGTCGACAAAGCTGCGTCGAACGCCTGGCTTACAAAAGGGGATCTATACTCGGAAACGGAGGGATTCCTCATGGCAGTTCATGACCAAGTAATAAGCACAAAAACTATAGAAAATTTATATTGCAAGACACTGACACAGCATATGACAAATGTAGGAGATGCAAAATTAAACCAGAAACTATACAGCACGTCACAGAAACTATAATGCACTGTATTAGCACGGACAGATTACACTCACAGACACAATCAGGTTGCTAATATTATCCATCATAAACTCTACGGGAAGTATGGACTAATAGAAGACACTGTCCCGTACTACAAGTACTTCCCAAAATCAATTTTAGAGAACAGCAGGTACAAAATTTATATTGATAGATCATTCCTCACCGCCAAGACAATCCATCTCAATAGCCCAGATATTATTCTAATAGACAAACTTGAGAAAATCACACACATCATAGATATTGCAGTAACCAACACCCACAACATACAAACTACTTACAATGATAAAATTNAGATCATTCCTCACCGCCAAGACAATCCATCTCAATAGCCCAGATATTATTCTAATAGACAAACTTGAGAAAATCACACACATCATAGGTATTGCAGTAACCAACACCCACAACATACAAACTACTTACAATGATAAAATTAAAAAAATATGAAGATTTAAAAACAGACATTCTTCGCTTATGGAATATGGAGTGTGTATATATGGTTTCTTTAGTCCTGTTCACCACTGGAGTCATCCCTCACAGTCTACATCTGAGCATCAATCGGCTTCATCTCCCAAGAAACGTATTTCTAACTTTACAAAAAGTAGCTATCCTTAACACCTCTAGAATAGTCAGAAAATTTTTAAATTGTGATATTGATTGAGGTGAGGATGCTTGGTATACCCCGAACCTTACCTGAATCCAACTACAAGTTGTGAAAATAGTTAATGAAAATAAATAAATAAATAATAATAGTAATAATAATAATAATAACGTTTCGCTTCTTCAATTCGACAGCAAGTTTCTTTTGCAAAGGAAACTAAAAGCGAAATGGCGAAGCAAACACCTTCACGGTCAGTAACTCTAAAGATTGGACCGACAGCAAAATGAACCAGTAAAAGACACACGGTTAAAAAAGGATACAATGAAACCAGAGAGAGGCAGTAATAATAGCCTACCAAGATCGGGCTTGTACGCGGCATTATGATAAGGTGGTGCAAAAATTTCCAAAGATGATAAGCATCGTTTATGTCAGAGTGATGCTGAGACAATTGATCATATTGTTTCATATTGGCCAAGAATGAATACCATCAACGCCATAACCTTTGCTCTTACCTCCACTGACAGATATGTAAAGCTTTCAAAGATATGTAAAGCTTTTCAAAACTCCTAACGTAAGCGCTAAATGATATCATCACGAACCGGCACCAGTCACGACAATGGGAGACTGGACTATCCTGTATGACTAACAAATCCATACTGACCGTGAAATCAAGCGGATAACCTGATATTGTCATTAGAGGTTTAAGAAAGAAAACGTCTGTTGTTTGGTGTATTAATATTTTCGGACCAGAATGTTATATCCAAATAGTAGAAAGAAATTTAAAAATGGAATATCTCCATTCAAATGAGAAGTATGTGGAGTTATAAAATAGAAGTAATTCCTATTGTCATTGGGGCTTTGGAAATAGTTAAAAAGAACTTAAAGAAAACTCTGGTAAATATCCAAGGTAATGCTAAAGACAGTGAAGGGCAGGTGCAGTACAGTTCACAGCCTGTGCAAGGTACTTTAATAAAAAACCTGGTCCTGAGGTAGCTGGTTGCAACCTGGACTGGCTAACAAATGAAGAACGACAGTCGTGAAGAAATGACGAAATAATAATAATAATAGAAATAAAAATAAAAATCCAACACATCACTGCAGGGTACAAACTTTTTGCTCATATGAATTACTTGCACGGGAACAACTTGGTGGCAAGTATTATTTATCAAAAGTAGCGGATAAATACAAACTCCCTGGAGATCAAACCCTATATTACAATTATCCACCAGATATAATGTTGGAGAACAAAACACAAACTGTATTTTTATTGAGCCATCCTCACTGACAAATCAATCCACCATAATTGTTCAAATATGACGTTTACAGAAATAAGACCACATTCCTCATAGACACTGCCGTGCCAAACACAAATAACTTTCAGGAGACAATATCTGAGAAAATTTCAAAATACAGCCGTCAATTTCAGGAAGTACAAAGAATTTGGAAGAAGAAATAAGTCCATTTTGTCCAAAAAGTAATATCTGCAAAGGGAGTAATCACAAAAACTCTAAATATAAGTTTAGAAACATTGAATATACCCATGTACATCTACGTAACTCTTCAGAAAGCCAGTATTATTGCAACATCCCGCATAATTATGAAGTTCGCATCTTCTTTAGAAAAATGAAAAGGAAAGGACACGACCTCTCGGCCCATGCCATTTTATCAAGCAGCTTTAGCTGAGAAAAAAATCAACATAATAATAAAAACAATACCAATAATAATAATAACAATGAACACGTTTCTGCCAGTTATGCTACGAGTTACTTTTAAAGATATTCTGAAACAATATACCTGCTATCCATCTTTCACAGAGAAAAAGAACTTAGAAAGATTATTTATTTAGATGTTTTCCCTTCAATTCTTCTTTCCGTGGATCAATCGATTTCGTACTTTTACGTATTCATGTATCGCTCACCATATTGTAATCTTTTTTCTTCTCTTCTCTCTTTTTTGAGACCGCTACTTTTTTCTCTTTTTTATCTTATATTACTTTTTGATTAATGATTATTGTAACATTTTACGACATAGTTTTTGGTACGATTTTTGGTTTCGTATTTTTCTGTCTTACTGATTTATGGGTTGTAAACAATATTGTTTGCTTTAACCTGAAGAAAGAGAATAGTGGATCAGCTAAAATGCGAAATTAGCAGGAGAACGAGTGGTGAGAGAACGTCATGTCATGCACGATATAATCTGGTGAATTTCACATTCTGTCTAAATAATGCTTGAAATTCAGTTGGGAGAGTGAAATCCACTCACATTTCTCACTTGCTCTAATAATGTGAAGTCAGCAACCCTTGTTTGCACAACTGATGCAATACAACCACAACCCAAAAAATCAGAACATCAGCACTCGCTCAGTGTAGTATGAAGACATAATTTCATTACATGGAAATATATTGTTAAACTCGATTTCGACGCTTTCATTTGAGGTTTGAGCACGGGCGCATGCTCTGTAGTGATGGTGGTAGCGGTTGCGGGGAAGGGAGGGTGTTTCCCCACTATTCGTCCGAGACGCACCTCGTGCGCCAGTCTGCTCCCGGCAGCGATTGAGGCGCTGCCGCGCGGCTATAGGAGGAAGCTTATTTCTCGTGGCTCCGAAGAGTCACCGGCTGGCGGTCGAGCGCGAAACTCGGTCTCCTCGCGGCCTCGTATACATGACATGGTGCAGCCCTTCCACTATTATTCGTCACTATGCTCTACATGTGGTTTAAAATATTAGTTGTAATTCTTGTTGATTAAATAGTTTCTTCCCAAGTTTTCACTGATATAAAGAAGTTATGAAGTTACGAGTAACAATTTTTATAACCTAAAATTTTTAACATTTTAACATTCTATTTATGGAACAATATAAATTTAATGAAGATGTTATAAAATTAAAAATAAAAACTGGTGAAATATTGTAGGGTGTTACTCCTTCTATCGTATTCTATTTTGTGTTATGTCTGTGCAACTGTAGTTGTGATATCTCTCTGGTACAACGTGAAAGAGTGCAAATGTGTGCAAATGATATCTTGACGGTGTATGAGCAGTGCTCGGCGATGTGTTGCATGATTGAAGACCTCGTTCTAGCGGCAAGTGGCTAGTGTGTACCAACCTTTCGTGGACGGTCATGGGTTCAGTGTAGCTCTCCAGTGAAGTTGTTGAGACTGACACAGGTGGAGATGCAGTGCTATGGAACTCAAAGAGCGCCAGATGGCCTTGCTAGGAAAGTTTGCTGGATGCTTCTTACATTGAAGATGTTGTGGTTCACAGGTAAGAATTTACGTCATTTGAAAATGAAACTATTTATTTGAACATTCTTCGTTCGCAATTGTTTTGAAAAAAGAAAAAAAAAAGAAAGAAAAATCGAAATATTTTATTGCGAATTGTTAAGATAATATAACCTTCACTGTAGCACAAGTAGCAATTGAAAATAAGGAAATAATTCATTTCTATTCTGCTTTCATTCGTGAAAACGTTAATCCATCATCTTAAAACACAAATTCTACAAAATCATGATTTACAAAATATTAAATTATAAAATATATAATAATTTGCCGTTGTACTTAGTTCTTCTACATTGCAGCAAAAGTAGGTTTAAATATTTTTTTTGTCTTTTAGAAAGAACAAATGTTCAGAAAGACACGAAAACTGTATTGGATGCCTTTTGTAGAGTGGCAAATAGGTGTTAATAATAACAAACATAATTTGTTGTTAAAAAAACTGTTGAAAACTGCGTACGACTATGTGTAATCGTTAGATTGGAGTATTTACTAATCAGAATATTTTAATAAGAATTATCTGTTTCGAATGGTCCAGATTTTCATGCGTTACAACAAAATTCTTAGTTGACAAGTCTTAATTCGAAATTGAAGCTACCGGTAGGACGGAGAAGCTACTTGTTCGTGATTTTTAGTTCGTAGATATTTGTTAGCATGTTAGGGAAAGTAGGTCGGAGAATGGAATCGTACTATCATGTATGCAGTTCTGACGTTTCCATGCGTTGCAATTTGCATATATTGCATACTTATATCGTATTTTCTTTTAATTGAACTTTTTTTATCCTGAGAAAATAATATTTTAAAGCAGATGAAAGTAGACTTTATAAATGGTTTTTGTTCTTTTTTATGACTTCTGAAAACTCCCGTTTTACAAATTTCTTTTGTAAAAACATTCTTATAACAATGCAAAGTTACCTCAGCATAAATGAAATTGAATCGGGAAAGAAAGACATTTTGCGAGAAGAACTTCAGCAATTCTCTTACCTACGGGTCCTTACCTCTTCCTCTGCTCACGTCCGTTTTTACCTGCAATTTCATGTCCAAACATTTTTCAACTCGCGTTTCCTTCTTCCATATAACCTCCAGGAAATTCTAACTTTTATGTTGCTATACGTTTTCGCATCTTGATTGTCAAGAATCTTTTTTATCATTCTATTCAAAAAAATGTAGGCGTGGATAGATTTCCTAAATCATGGATATGCATTTTTTATATTTCTACCACAAAGGTTATTTATTATGGGATATAAACGTTATTTTAAGAACCGACGAAAAGTTTCCTTCAATAAAATAATGACCGAATGTCATTATTCTTTTCTTTTATTATCCTCTGTTACGAGGATCAATGAGAATTGCATTGTTTGGCCATGAATGAGATATTTTAATTGAAGTTTATAATCAAATATTTATAAAAGAAAACATTGTGTTCATAGTATAAACCCTTATTTTTTTAAAGATATTAGTTTTTGTCAATGGAACGTTCTACTACATAGACAGAAAAAATTTAAGACAATTGAAGGGTTTGTAGGAAGCAGTGGAACGTACACCTTAGTTCCTATTTCTGGTCTATTAGTTAATTAATAAGTGTAAATTGAAAGAGGATACTTCGTGAGTAGTATAAAATACAAAAAGAAATGTTTTAATTTATTAGATTCACCGTCCTTTATTATTTATCTCCAAATCAGGAATTATTTTTGAACGTATATAGTGATTTAAAACCCCTTCACTAGCTGAGAGTTATTGTAAAATTCACATTATTTTGCCTCAAATAGGATTCAAACATATTTCTTTTTATTTGAATTCCTGAGATTATTTCTCTATTGTTTGTCCAAGCTGTACATAAATATAGTATAAAAAATTTAAATCGTAATAACGCAACGAAGACGTTAAAACGATGTATTATGACGAAGATAATCTCTCTCCGGAACCATGATTAGTTGAATTTTTCGGCACAACTCGTGCATTGGTGCCAAGAATATATCTATTTTGTACCTACAATTTACATAATATGTTTGAATATTCAAGTTACTTCCACTAATACAGACTGATATTAATAGTGCTCTTACTACAGTTAACGTCCATTATATAATCTAATTAAATAAATAAAGCGAGACTTACGTCCTTTTAAGGACGAATATTATATATTTTGTGATAAAAACTCACAATTTATTGGCTTTCGTTTGAAGTCTTCGTCAGGTGACTCAAATTATAACAAATTATGACAAATTATAACAACAAACATAACAGAACAATTTAACATGAAAATGAAAGTCGAAAAGTTGTTAGTTTTCATCACTAAATATATACTGTTTGTCCATAAAAGCTCGTAAGTCTTTCATTATCTATTTAAGTATTCTTAATTGTATTATTGAGATAATGCCTTTTGCAATCTACTATATTTAAGTTCTAGATTCAATTTAAAATTTACCAAAATAGATTTAATTTGTTGTTTCCTTACACGGTAATAATTTTTAACATTACATGATATTAATGTGGAGTCCTTCACTCATTTTCTTCTTTGGGTTCTTTGATAGAATTGTTGGAAGTCTTACGTAAAGCTATAATTTTTGAAATGACAAATTCGTGTCCACTTTCCCATTGAAAGTCGTCTTCAATTTTTAGGGACGGGTGATTTCTGAGTTCTCTTTTCCTTCTTTTTTTAAAATAATAAGTGTATATATATATATATATATATATATATATATATATATATATATACACACACACACACACTTCTTTTTTTGATTTGGAATTTTAGTGCAAACTATTTCATAGACATACAATTATACATATACAGTATTACATTTCAAATTATGGTTGGTCAGAGAATGTTGGTGTGTAAATAAATATATAAACTTTTCGTGATGTTTATGTAGGGGAAAATGATGAGAGAGTCTGGAAAATTATGCTCCACAATTCTTAGGTTTCATGCGAATCCTCTGTTTCTGACCACACACTGCTAATCCTACTTACGAAGATTTTCTATTTTAAATAAATTTCTATAAAGTTCAATTAAAAAGTTGTTAATAAATATTTTAATGACATTTCTCCAGTTTTCGATGAACAAATTTTCATCGTAATCCCAATCCGTAAAGATTAACGTAAAGCGGCGTGGCATAAAGTTTTAATTAGTCTCGTTGGGTTTAACTCTCTGACCTTTTGGTTAAAATTTTGCACTTAATAAACAGTTATTAACTTAGTCAATTTCAATGTGTTTTTTGACACGAACTGATTAATGTGATTTTTAAACGGACATTTTTACAATGTGAATGTTGGTGAGGGTACACGATATTCTTCACTTAAGTTTTGTGTTTATATATTTTTAATATGAGTATAATATGTATTGAATATTGGTTCCAAAATATTTTTTCTTCGCTTTTATGTATAATGAAGAAAGAATTATCACGATGCTTATAGAAATTTAACAATGTAATTGAAAAGCGACAACACTAGACAAAATATCTGAATGAGGCGCTGCTATTTAAATCACAACATACTAACAATATTGATTTTTAAACAAATTTTCTTGAAATGTGTAAATAATACTTATTGTGATAACAGATTCCTTAAATCTTTTAAAAAGACAATTACAAATCTTTACTAACTTGGAATAATTATATTGACATACAAGTGCTATATAAGTCGCATTAATTTTTGTATGTTTTTTATTTTTTCACACCTCATCTCTGCTCTGTGGAAAAATTTTTGGGGAAAGGTTTAATTTTGACCATTTTCATTACACATACATTTTTATATGAACGAATGAGACATTCAGAATTCAGAATTTCTACATACGTGGCAAATTGCGGATTATTGCCAAGCTTGTTAAACACTGGTTTACAAAAGTTGAACGACTAAATTCGTTTGCCCCACACCGAAAAGTTTGGAGGGTCTAAATCCTCCTGAAACCCTTAAGCTACACCGCTTTGCCTTATGATTACGTCAAGTGTTATATCTGTGGAAAATGTTTTTAGATGAAACTAGGTGAAAACACATGTTTAATTCCCCCCCTCCACAAAATCGTAACATATATTATAAAATAATGAGTAAAGTAATTCATGTGCTACTTTTTGCGGACATTGGTAGTACATACAACTAGCATACACGTGATGCTTTCAAACAATGGACCTCAGTTAATGTGCTATTCGATTTTATTTATGCGTTTGACATTTTACAACCTTGACACTCCCACGTCAAAACGGATACATTTTTACTGCCAAGTCTGTTTAGTTCAGTATTTTCCAGTAGAGAATATGTCGGAGTCTTGGAATTGCAAATAGGAGATAAAATAGTGTTACCAAGCTACTGTTGAAGAATAACAATTAATAATCAAGAACCATGCAAGCTGAGAGTCTGTGATATCGTGGTCCCATTTTCGTCAGGTATCTTACAGAACAATGTTCAGTTTTTTATCTCTTTATAATCTATACATACAATAAAACAGTAATGCCCTTTCCAGAATTTAAATTCTTTCTTGTACCTATGATGTATCAAAATTAAAGCTAGATCAGTGGCCAGCTCGAAACTTAAGGAAATGACCGTGATGTATCGTTTCAATCCGTTCTGTGGTTAATTCGTGGAACGTTTTTACTAAACTTTGTGGTGAAGTCCTCGGTTTAAGATGAGCGAACGTGTCACCAAGGGAGGCTGGTAGCGCTAGCTGGTTCTAAGTAGATATCTACAAATATTTTTTCTATTTGTGGTTGAAAATATACTAATGCTCTATATATTTGCTGGTGTTCTGTATGTAGAGCAGTGAATTTAGAATTATTGGCCAACTTTTTATAAACAAAGTTTTTAAGCAATAATTTATGATAAGAATATATTTTAACTACTACATTTTGTCGGTATAGTGCAAAAAAGTATGGCAAAAATAGTGTTAAAATGCAGTTGTTAAAATATATTCCTTTCTAAAATATTGCTTAAAAACTTCTTTATTAAAAAGTTGGCCAATAAGAATTGTTTTTTGGCAATTTTTTTTAAATGGCAAAAAAAGTGAAAATTGAAAAAATGAAATTGGGCATTTCAATAAAGTAACACATTGTTGCGTATGCTCACAATAAAGTACATAAGAAACCTACAAATAAAAAAAAACGATTTTTGCCCTATGATGTTCTTGCGTAAAATGGCGGCAATTTGATTTTTTTTCGAAAAATACCGATTGTGGCCATAAAAATCCAAAGTTCTTTATGAAATCTTAACCACGTGTTTCTAGCATCAACATACAGAATTTCTCGTATTTTCATGAAAATCTGCCGATGTTTTCGTTATTTATTGCATTTTAATGAAAACGAAATATCATACATTTTGGTTTTTTGAGGTTAGGATTCATTTTTAAAGTATTTATACCGGATCAGTTCGATAGTTTATTCATTAACGAGTATTTTTCATTTTTTACGACCATTAGAAACGGAGATATTAAAAAAATAGTGTAGCGATGCACTTAAAATGCATCAAAAATGCACATTAATGCAATTTCTCGCGAAGGTCCACTCCTATTTTGCAAAAATTTTTGTTTTGGCTTCATCTTAACATATGGAATGAAAAAGTAAAAAAATACTACTTACCGATTACACCATAAATTAGCTTTTTTATGTTTAATTTCCCTCTACTAGAAGGGATTCGCACTCTCTTTTCATGATTTCTGCGACCACGCGTTCCTATACCACGGTACCTGCGCAATGAAACCGATGAGTTTGTGGTAGCGTCAAAGAAAATTTCCTAAGAAAAAGCAACACATTTTAGTTTTGATTTGACAAAAATAATCCGTATATAGGAATACAAAATCATGATGGGGAAACATAAAATCACAATACAGGAAAATACCAATTAAATGTATAATTTTTATACAATTTTTGTGGAATACTTGGTAATACCGTTTAATACTACCCTTCTTGGTTGCTATAATAAAGTAGTCACTTATAGTAAGCATTGTTCACTACCTCCGCGTTCACAAAACAAAGTCGGAAAATCCACTGCTGTCTGTACGTGCTCTCGTTGCCATTCTTGATCGAGATGGATGCAAAAAAAGGTCCAAGTAATCGAATACATACCTGCAGAATTTGTACTGCAACATTATCGCTGTAAAGTCCTGTAAACACTATCATCGAGTCCTTCGAACTCAGAAGTCTTTGTGTCAAGAAGCTACGTCTTTCATTAGGCAAAGAAAGAAAGAAAGAAAGAAAGAAAGAAAGAGAGAGATCTCAATCGTTGAATAATCAACGTAATTCGTTTGTTGATAACACGTTTAATCCTTCGAAATAGAGTAGCTATTGTTTATTGAAGTGTGGGGAAAAAATAGTGGCCACCAAGAGAAATAACGCTGAAGAAATACGCAGTTGCACACTGCGTATGACTACTTGGGGGATTATAAACTAAGTTACTCTCCAGAAACAAGCAAGGAACCATTCCATCAATTCCGATCAAGGACCCAAGTGCAGTGGCAGATTTAATATTTATGAAGAAATTATTTAATAAATACACACGGTTATCCATTTATTATTCCAAAATGAATTGTAGATATTATGTGCAGTAAAAATTTGAGATAAATAATAACAAAAGTATTAATGACATTTCCGCCCATGGAAAATCCGCCACTACCCGAAGGAAAACTGGAAAAAACCCGGACCAGGATGGGGTTAGAGAGATAATGTAGACTATCACTACAAAGTATTACAAACAAAAATAATTAGAGACAACATGCACGAAAAAAGGAATTTAATCAGGATCTGGAGCACTATAACTATGGAGTGATAAAGTATAAAAAGATGTATGTATTATATATTGTAAAAAAACGGACTTGTTTTGTATTTTCGTTTATACGTTCATGGTTGAGTGAAAGTTGGCATACTCATCTTTATTTGATTTAACTTTCTTAACAATTTGATGTATCTCTGTAGTATCTTCTATCAGTTTCGACTTTTTCCCTTTCGATCTCGGGGATGAATAATTACGTTGAGATTCGTTAAATTATGTTGTAAAAGATTTGATTGGATACAGTCTAATTCAGTTTTAAAAGAAAGTAATACAAGTTATTGCAACTCCAGGATCCTTCGATATTAAGCATTCAATGAATCTCGTCATCTATATTACAGCGAATTTGCGAATTATTGTTGAACTATGTATTTTGTAGTAATAAAATTTCACTCCAAACTATTCATTCCATCATATTGAATAATAAAATGATTCAACAAATTTGTAAGAGAAACATACAATACGATGTTATCTTGGGAGAGAGCATTTGAGTTGTAAAGATGTTTTCAGTATTTATGATTTATTTGAAATGCCTATTAAATATTGATGATAAGAGGGAAAATAATGTATGTAGAGCACTATACTATTCATTCTTCATAATTATTTAAATGAACTTCAACGGAGAGCTTTTAAGGTATTATCTAAAAAGAGAAAACTTAAAAATAACAAAGAATTTTTTTCCTAGCTTGAAATGAAACTTTTCTATCACTATCTGAAACAGACGATTTGTACGATGAATTAAAAAAATTAAACTATTGTTGAAAAGAGATGCGCTAAAATCAAAGCAAAACCGATTGAATAGATAAAAGAAAATCATGCCTTTCATTTCTCTGTGTAATTTCAACTTCAGTGAAGGTGATGTCTGTATATTTTTCGGCGAACGAAACAAAATTCGAATTCATGATTCTCGTTTCCTTAATTGCCGCCATGTTCCCGCGGACGAAGTTTGGCCCTTATGAGGGAGGAGTCATTTCCCAGAGGTCCACTGAAGGCGAAGCCGCTCCTCTCCGATCATTTATAAGCCCAAGCTCGCCATGTTTTATAACTTGATCTTCATAAAGTTTCAGATAGTTACGGATTTTAGCTTCCTTGAAGCACAGCGTTTTAACTCTCCGTTTATAAGAGCTGAAATCGTTGTAAAATACTGAACAATCTCAGACAGAAGGAGAGTGAAAGATCTTTGATAAAGTACTTTATCTCAACTTTTGATCCTCATTGTATTTTGCTGCGTAAATTGTGCATTAGATGAAAAATATTCTGCTTGAGATTATTATCTTACGAAAACGTTATGAACGTATTCTTTCTTTCTACTTTAAGTATATGTTCTCGATATGTGAAAATGAAACAAGTTATACGATTCGAACTCTTTTTATTGATTGCAGACTGAAGCTAAAACGAAAATACGAATAATTTAGGATATGTACATTAACAATAACGTGTTTCACGACCAGTAAATTAGGTTATATCTGTCGTTTTAAGTTTATTCCAATAGATTTTTCGAGCTTTTCATCTTGTTTAATGTTTAATAACTATAAAGAAAATAATAATTATTTAACTGAGAAAACTACATGAACCTAATTCATCATCGTAAATGTAACACGTACGATATTTGCCCATGTTGATTTCTGTTTTCAATGGACAAATCTCCATGGTGATGGATTAGTAGTCGTATTAACCGTAAAACCGTATATCTGACGGATTAAATTAAAAGAAAACACCGAGAGCGTAACTTTATTATACCGGGATAATTTCTCCTTCCGATAATTACCTGTCAGCGCATAATGGAGGTTTTATAGCGTTAATGATTGATGTATCGAATTTTCCAAATACCTGGACTGACCCTCAGGGATATTAATTCACCGAGGGTTCCCTCTCACAAATTATTCGCGGTTGCCTATTGAACACGAAGGTGAAGATGAGTTTCATTTTGAATACTGTGGAAACGTTTTGTTAAATGAAGCACAGTATGATTATTCGTCTCCAAAAGACATGAAAAATACTAAAAGGTTAAATCTGTTGAAAATCTTGTATTCTGTCAAATCATTGAAAGGTGTCAAATAATTTACTATTATCACGAACGTTGCACACGATTTACTTCAGTATTTAAAAATAGTAGGTCTATATAAATTATTCTTAGGGGTCCTTTAGCAGGTCTAATTTACTTTACATTTTATTAATTGAGGCGTGTAAATGGAAAAGGTTCAAAGTCTAACAATTTCTTTTTCTTTCGAGAAAAACGTTCTTCTTTACAACGCCATGCCGTGGTTACCGGTCTAGAGTGTCAACTGTTGACAGTTTTATGTCTATGACTGTCAAAAGATAGTGTGGGCGTGTACATCGTCCGAAGACTAACATGTATTATGCAATAACCGTAGGAAAAATTGATATATTTTTTTCTATTTTTTAATTATTTGTCGTAATGCCACGCAAAACGATGGTTATCAAGAGTGGCACATGGGTACTTGGAGCGTTTTTAGAAATCACACATGGTACTTTGAACCTCCTCCATATTTAAAATATTTGGAATTTACTGCGATTTCAACAGAACACCTTTTCGTATTTTAATTATTTTGCACTTACAAGGATTTCAACAGAACACCTTCCAATTGAATAAAATGTTAATATTTAAAAGCACCATTCGTTCAACATCTGACATCAATCTATGATGATTTTTCCATCATTTTTCGTAATCATGGCGTTTTATCAGTTTTTTTCGTTTCTCCTACCTATCAATGCTCGCGGCACTGAGAACCTTTTCTTGTGTACATTATCTATGATCTCGCATCCCGATCCGGGTTCTCTCCGAATTACCTTGAATGCAGTTGATCGTATCAATAGATTGCAAATGATTGCATATAGGAATATATTACATGGGGTTTTCACACTGCAACACGGTCGTTCGGAGCCTTGAATGGTTTTGTAATATTTTATTTAAGATAACCTTCATTTGGACAGATCCTCGTAATAAGCAATATTCTTATTCCTATATTTGGGACGAATCCAGCATTTAAATAATCGTAAAAAAACCTACGCGTACGTACCTTGGGTTAGCATCGTTTTAGGCGAACGTTTTATTGCGACGAACCGGGACTCGAATGCGGGATTTCCTTCTTTGGCCGCAGGTGTGCTACCGCTGTGCCCCCCTCGACTGTACCGCCACGACTCCCACAGTTAGTAGAGCATCAGCGCACTAAGCGGAAAGTCCATTATTTGAATTTTGGTCCCGTCTCCCATTTTCATTCAACATAACATAATTAATCTGGCAGTTTAGTTCACCGCAATTTAAGAGTAATCTTTTTTCAATTGGATTATCCTTCATCTCTGTCCTTGGACTCAAAGGTCATTACCCGGGTTAAATTCTCTTTCATTTGTCACTCATATGGCCTCTTTCTTACTTAATATTTTCTTTCAACTCTCATCTTAGTGGCGTCGCCACAAGAGGTGATCACAACAACTATCTTACATCTGTTTTTATGCCTATCTCACACACATCTCTAAAGTCACAATCTCCTGGAATTTTTCAAAATCTTCAATCCGTTTTAGATGAGGCCATTTTTCGATCTTATTATTAATGAGAAAAAACACATTCATTTTTCATGAATAATATTAATTTTTGCCTTTCCTTGTCATTAAATTCACAGTCGTATAATAAATGGTCAACGTCTTCTGTAGCTTCCCCACATAAACAAATATCACTGTCAGTCAGTTTCATTTTGTACAAATATTTATTCATGTCCCCATATCCTGCTATAATTTCTAGTACATTTCTATTTGCCCGAAACCATTTCTTGTTTGTCTGTGCAAATTTAACATTCTTTATAAATTTATATAAGTCATGTCCCTCAACCGCATTATTTCATCGTATTGCCAAGTATAAAATGAACATGCGCGTCAATTTATTTCTCCACATCTTGTCTGTTGCATTTAATTCTTCTCCACCTATACACATTACTTCTTTACCTCTTATACGTGTTCGGTATGCCAATTTTCGAATTCCTAAGTTCACTCGCAAGATCCCTAAAAGTACCTCTACAGTCTTCATACGGGCACTTCGATAATATTTGCTTGAATGTATAAGATAAATCCGTTGTAAACTATAAACTTCGTAGATGTCTTTCCACATAAATGACATCTAACATTTTCTCCCATACACTAGAACAACATGAAAGTATTGGAAATCATGTCCCAGAATAAAATTTCCGCAATTCTTTGTTCCCGATATTATACTTGCTTACTCCAACTCTTCTCAAAACATAATACTGTTGCGATGGGCCGCCGCGAGGCCTCTGGAGGTTGGCTGAGTATCTAAGCCTGCGCGGGGTCATCACAACTAGAGGTGAGAGGATAAGAGGGTGGTTGGGAGTCCTAGCCGTGAGTCAATCAAAATGCAGTTTGGGTTTATGCTGTTTTACTCACACTCGGTGTTGAAGGTGGCATGGCGGTTCAGAGAGCGAGAGAGCTGAACCGGTCGAGCAAACATGGTCCGGCGGTGAAGCGGCGGCGGGCAGTTGTCCAGGTTCGGTCAGGCTTCGAAGAGCGTTCAGCTGCCTCAGGTCGGCATCCTTCCTTCGGTGCTCGACGTGACCCTCGTAAGTCGGTGTCTTCTGACGTCTCTTGGTAGCGTGTATGAGAGATCGAGTCTTGAGATCCCTCTCTTAAATATGACCATTGACCGTGACGTCGCCGCCTCCCGACCCAGCTCAGCACTCTCTGTGTCTCCCTGACCCAGTTTATACAAATGGTTTACATTCCCTCGTATGTCTTCACTCGTTTACTCAAGCCACACATCTTGGCCAACAGCTCTTGCAATACTTATCAGCAACTTAGCAATATCTTCACGACAATATATTCTCTTCACCTTCGTGGTAGTATAATCGAAATGCTCATGAAAATTTACTGACTCCTAAATGACTCCTATATGATCCTAAATATTTAATTTTTTCTTCCAATTTTAATCTCCAATTCTGTAATATGTATTATTGGCACTTTCCCTCCTTTCCGAAACCCAAAGACCAAACCTACTGTTTTAGTTTGAGATACTTTAAATTTCATCCTTTTATTTACAGCCATAAATTTCCAAATATTGCTTGACTTTTCTCTCCTAACTGTTTCCTGCTATTTTCTCCGATAAGCTTAACTTCATCAGCATAGGCCAATATTGTATTATCCTCCTTTGACATTTCTGTTAACACTTCGTTTAAGGCCAGATTCCAATTAAATGACCCGGTAAGACTTCCTTGCGGACAGCCTTTCCCGACTCGTTTCAAAATTTTCCTAACTATACGGTATTCTTCGAATGAAAATTACCCGGTATTAACACATACAAAAACCAAATGTACGAGGGTAGGCTGAAAAGTAATGCACACATGCTTGTGGAACGCGAACGCAATGACCTTCAGAAGCGGACCAGGTGGCATGAGGAAGTAACATTCCCCCTCAATACGCATACGCAGGTTTGAAGTCGTTGTGTTCATGCACTGAATTTCGAGAAGAGGGAGTATGGAGGCGTGTTCTAGTGCTATGTCAACGCGAGTTAAACAGCGTGCTGTTATCGAATTATTATCTGCTAAAAAAGTGACTCCCACTGAGATTCATCGTCGTTTAAAGACTGTTTATGGTGACGATGATGTTGATAGGTCGACTGTAAGTCAATGGGTAATAAATTTTCGTGGTTGCGAGCCTGGAAAAACCCATAATTGTTGATGAAACACGCAGTGGACGTGTGACCAATGCCTTAGACGATAATCATCACAAACTCGTGGACGACTTGATTCAAAATGACCGGCGAATCACTCAAAAGCGTATCGCAAACCATATTGGAATATCTAAGGAACGAGTCGGTTTCATTATTGAACAAGTCCATACAATCTGTGCACGATGGGTACCACGCCGTCTCACAGACGAGAGCATACAGCGTCGATTGAAATACTGCTCTACCGTGATGAAGGAGACGACTTTCTTTTGAATATTGTGACGGGGACGAGTCATGGGTCCACCATTACGAGCCAGAAGAGAAAAGACAGATCGCTGAATAACGACATCCGTCTTCTTCTCAGGCGAAAAAGTTCAAAACATAACCATCCGCAGAAAACCTTATTTGACTGTGTTTCGGGATGCTCACCGAGTTTATATGACCAATTTTCTGGAACGAGGAACAACGGTAAATTCTTCTCTGTACATACAGTCATCCGACGTCGAGTTTGTCATGTTAGAGGCAAAACCTGGCGCCAATAATCTTGCAACATGACGACGTCCGTCCACACACCAACACACCTCACACGCAATAAGAGGCTCTGCGAAGCCTGAAGTTTGAACCGATTTCACACCTTCCTTATTCATCCGGTCTTGCGCTCGGCGACTTTTATTTTTTCTCTCTACTCAAGAGAGACCTCAGGGGTAATCATTACACCTCGGACGATGAGGTAAAGGCAGCCGTCAAATTCTGGATTCGAGAAAAGTCGGAAGAATTTTTCAGTGAAGGAATGAAAAAACTTGTTACACATTGGGAGAAATGTGTTAGTCTTAACGGTGACCATGTTGAAAAATAAATATTTTATTTTAAAACTTAAGAATCGTACTTTAATGTACTTTTTGCCCGATCTTGCTAACTATTTTCGTTCCCGCTGAACAAGCATGTGTGCATTACTTTTCAGCCTACCCTCGTATTCCATAAAAACTACTAGAGCGGTACCGCTTGGAACTTTTTCCTTTAAAATTCCGCTGCCCAAGGTAGACAATAAAAACATTAGGGAAATAAAATAACTCAGTTTTATAAAGAGTGGATAACCTTGTGAAGGACAAGGGGTATCACCTTTGAGTTGGAAGGAAGTAGCGGTTATTGAAGATAGAGGATAAACATATCGAGGAAAGAGATGTTTGGAAAGCGATGAGAAGATGCAAAGTGCTCTTCCCGGGGCACGGACAGGAGGAAGGAGTAATTGTTAAAACATTGTATGAAGGAAAATGTATAAAAATTACTTTAACAATTTAAGTTATTAAATGTGCTATTTTGTAATATTGCACCGAAGTTCGAAGAGTTTTGATAAAGAATTTTCTCGCTCAATATATCCTGTAAATATTCTTTGTGACGACAGTCTATTGTAATTTTGATCTCTTTAAATCTTTATTTCAAACGACTGAATGATTTTCAAACTTGAACTTCGAAAGTTGAAATGGAAGTCTATCAAGACTGGTAAAACTTTCAGTGAAAACTCTTCATTGATTTACATCAACTCTCCTCTATCTCAAACAATAGCAAGAGTTAGGTAGAAATGAATAAGATAAATGAAACATTATTACGACAGCTCCATCAACAAAGTTTTATTCAGAAATTAGCGACCCGCCTCAACTTTGCACGGAGTTATTTTTTAAAACTACAGTTTAACTTTTCGTTTTACTTGAATAGAGAAAAAGCGTATGCCAAAAGTGTAAGGTAATGCGGTGGTGGCGCTATATCACAAGCATTATTGCCCAAATTTTAACTATTCTTCAAATGTTCGATTTAAAGACATTTTTACATCTGTTTTAAATGCACAAAAAATCGTGTTTAATTTGACATTGTTTTATGCTTTCCCATCTAAATTATTCCCTGTAGATTAAATCTTAAATCTTAAAACATATTTTAAATATCTTAACTTCGAAAATTTAGGTTAACTTTGCAAGATAGGTATACGTTGTCGCAAAGTACTTTACAGAAGTGTTTGAGGCGAACAATATTGCTACACACTCTGTTCACTCACCTATATTACTCAAATATAGCTCCCTAACAATTAATTTTATTTTCCAATTTAATTGACATTAATAGTCATAGTAAGGCTAATTTTCACAAGTATCTACCTAAACATTCGAGAAAAACACCTCATATGTAAATGAAAAAAAAAAACTGTATTAAAATGCGTTCAGTAAGTATTAAGAAAATTGTGGTCAGATTTACAGCGTTGGGGGACTTTTCATACTATTCCGAAATTTAAAATTGCTTTATGCACAAAGGTAGGAATGTTTGTTGAAAACGTCTGCATCATTTGACTTATTGCTTATCGATTTGAATCCGACAATCCGAAGCTTATCGTCAACTTGTATTTTATTCCCAAAAGGACCTGGGATTTTGTCCGCTCGGAGTCTGCGTCCTTCCCTTAAAGCCCTGGCGAACGAGGGATGTAGTGTACGGACTCTTCATCAGGGGTGACAGTGCTGCGTGATGAGGGTTACAAGTGTGCGATCGTGGGAGGGCGCAGCGGGGAGGATGAGCTGCAGGGAAGTAGGCCCTGGCGCGAAGGTAGGAGGCAAAGGAAAGATTGAAGCTAGCGAAAACTTTGGAGGAGAGCAGCGGGTAATGAGATAGGTGAGTAGAATTTAAGTGAGTCGGGCATAAGCTGAGGGAGATTGTAGGACAAAACCGTAAGGCACTGAAACGAAGGAAGCGTAATCTCATGTAGGAGAGCAAAAAAGGGAATGGTACTAAACCGAGAGACAGAGAAAAAAATCGGATAAAATGAATTAAATAAGTGCATAAAAATGTGAATTTTAACAGATGCAAATGAACTCTTTCACTCAGTGACATAAAATGAAAATGCACGAATCAGAGCAATATAAACGAGGAAAATCACTGACAAAAAATAATGATAAACAGAAAAAAGTGCAATAACACAAACCCGTGAATTTGAGATATTCTATACTTATGAAACACGATGGAAACATTTCAGTAATATAATACAACATACTTTGAGGCAAAAGAAAAAACATTACAAAGAAGTACCACTTTTCCAAAAAATAGATCGAAAATCTAAAAAAGAAGCAAAATATGTGAATGCAAAGCAGAATAAAATACCAAGATAGTCTAATGAAACATCTCTCAAAGATCCGAATTTTTTACATTCTGATGGTCAATGTACTGAATGATTTTAATTCTCTTATACGAGGAAACAAACAATCTGTAACATGTAATGCACGAACTGTAGTTATTTGAATATAACCCCAATTTGAATAAATGTAGATCTACTCTCTAACGTTTATATNAGACAGGTAGTTATTTGAATATAACCCCAATTTGAATAAATGTAGATCTACTCTCTAACGTTTATATTTCGAACATAAGATCATTATATTCCGACAGAGGCAGCTTCCTGAGCTAGATGATTCCGAAATGTGGTACAATATGAGATCAACAAATTTTTCTCAGGTATAATTCTCTTTTTAATAATACCTTGAGGGCAGAAGGGAGGTCTCTGAAGGAAAGTTATTTTTAATCAAATTTTCTTAAATCCATTCTTTGGCTTGTAGATCGAACTTACTCTCATTATATTAACAACTATGGTTATGCCTGCCGCAAGCGGCTCACAGTAAACATGATAACTAAAAGTGTATATCACTGTTGATGTCATCACAGTTACTAATCCTTACAAATTAGTATGAGTGGTCCGTGGGTCCCAATTGCCGGTCACGCTGTTGAGTTTACCATAAAAAAGTTGTAAATTGTATCAATATTGAAATATTACAGGATTTTCACTATAGAACTTTTTTCTTTTACTTTAATTGTTACTAGGTGTTCTTTATACAATGTACCCAACACTAGTTTTGTCTAATAGATAAATTATTTTATAATCATTAACGTAGTGAATTAATGAATTGTTACGAACGATTGATTCTAGTATTGGACAAAATAAATTAAAATAAACATATTTCCGTAAAAAAACTATTTAATATTTTTGTTCTTCAAAGAAAATTACTTACTTGAATTGTCTGTTCGTGAATTTGATATAATTGACCATCGTTCGTCACATGTTCATATAGATCGACGGATATTCCAAAGACGTAAATGGCAGTGATGATTGAAAGAGGGAAAGTGGTGTGAAACGGAAACACGAACCATGCCTAAGTTACGCATTACGAAGCAGGTGGGGTAAGCACTGGGTGCAACCTGCATCAGTACTTGCCATATTAAACACAAACCTGTGACTAAAAGGCGTGAAGAGGTGGGGTATAATGAAGTTGATTTTAAAATGGAGCGAAGTTTTATTCGGTAGGAGTAGCATAGAGGGAGAGAGAATGGAAATAAAATGACAGGGGAAAAAAGTGATAATAAATATGGTGATACTCGGATGGTGATATGGTGACACGTATAATGAGGCACGTTGAAGTGAATAAGTGTATGAGATTCATGTAGACGAATATGAGCGTGGAGGGAGTAGTAAGAAAGAAGAGAGAATATTTTCGTAGATAAAGTTGAGGGGAGTGGAAACAAGAATTGTAGATTCTCTGAAACTCGTAAAAAGAGAAAACATTGGGACGTAACCAAACAAAATAACATATCCCAAAACATTACTGCTGAAGCGGGAAGAACGAAAATTTAGAGATGAACGAATAAAAAATTCACACACGCTCAGCGAGACTGGATGAGGGTGGCGAAGAAATAGGGGTTGTGGAATGAAGAAAACAACGAATACTACAAAAGGGAACCAGGATAGAGGGGAAAATATCGAGATAGAGGTTCCAGCTGGTAGAATCGAGAGACGGAACCACTCGTATCAAAACGCGATAGGAAATGGGAATGAGGTAGAAACCAGACAGAGACGAAGGACCCAGGTGGATTGTCAAAATAGGGAGACAGTGAGAGGTGGTTCCTGAGGGAAGACAACACATGAGGGTTTGTGGGAATGGGACGAAGGGATGGAGAGGGGTGAGAGGGTTAGGGAGATAGGGGCAGTGTAGGCTCTTGTCTCGTCGCAACCAACTTGGCGCAACTCCATTACGTGGAGTGATCCCCCGACACCAGCGTCCGTCGGCGTTCGTCCTGATAGGAGTATGAGGGAGGGTGTTGGTGGTGACGGAGTTGTCACCGGGCACCGAGCAGTCGGAGCAACGCATCGCTCCGGTGGGTGACGTAACCGGGNAGTCGGAGCAACGCATCGCTCCGGTGGGTGACGTAACCGGGTGCGCTCAGTCTGGCAGGCCGCGAAATTGGGCTGGGATTTGTGCACTGCTCTACGCTGGAGAGAAACTGCCTTTTAATTGATTTTAGATGAGACTGCTTGATAAACCATCAAATGGAGTGACATATTTCTGGAGAAAAATGATAGCCTCTGTGACAGATGCCATTCATTATAGTTCATCTTCAACCTTATTATTCATCAACAACTTTTACAAATGACTTAACACAACCTGTGAAAAAATTCGCTTGTACAGTGAAATAATGATTTTTCAACGAGAGATTTAAAGGTATCCAATAGATATCACATTTTTATGTTGAGAGATTTTAAAGACATCCAACAGTTATGTTGTGTAAAAATGATTTAGTTATCAAAACTAAGATAATGCTAGTAAATGCGATTATAGATAATTTTCTTATTGATTGCATCTATAACACTAACATTTATTAGTTCAATTACATACAACTTGTAAAATTTAGAGATACAGATCAAAATTTTATCACAAAATGAAATAAAAATTATACGTAGGAAATTGAATAAGTACAAAACAGTTAAAACATACAAGATTGGTGATTTATTAAACAAGAAGAAAAAGAGAAACTCTCTGAAGTGCTCTCGTTATGTACTCCAGTAATTTTCCCTCTCACACATTTCTCCTTCTCTCTTCTTTCTCTTTGGAATGATGTGGCAAAAATTTTAGTTTCCTCTGTATAATTCAATTTTTTGCTTTTCAGTATCATATTTTATATTGAAATTACGTGACTCTCAATATTTTAGCAGGTGTTCCTTGGAAATAGAAACCTTTGTCTAAACTGTTTTGTAAATAATTGTATGTGTTTGAAGTGATTGTGTGTGTTATTGTATGTGATTGATTATTTTAATTGAACAGGAGTTGAGAACAAACAAAATTTTGAGTGTTTTAACTTACACCTGACATTTTACCTCGAAGTAAAAACATTTTCATTTTTAAGATCAGTATTTTAGCGGCTCTAAGAGGCGACATACAACATTTCAAGAAAGAAAAAAAATTCCCAAAAATTTGTACTGAAATTTTGAAAGTTTGTTTCTTAAATTTGTGCATAATCATCTCAAAAGCAGTCGACGTAGGAAATATTTTCCTTCCAAATACAAAAGGTAACTCTTATTCTGGAGAAGTTCGTTTTGATATTCGGGACAATTGTTGCAAATCCTGTTTGATCACCGGTTAGATCGGTGCTGGCCAGACAATGAGTACGAATCTCTTTTACACTTAACCGAATTCCATTTACTAAGCCAGCATTCGAGTTAAGGTTTCCAATTAACATCACGATTGCTCCAACTTTCAAGGCAAAGATACTGTTCGCTGTTCACGACTTCGTTTTCCAGATTTTGGAGCAATAGCTAAACTGGTAAGCAGTGGTAGGAGTCAAAGCAATAAATAAAAAAATCATAAACATATGAACGCAGCTTTTACTCTCTAAAACCATGGCGGGGCAGCCGCAATTGTTCTCTTGGCCCGGAACGCTGTTTAGTCACGTGACTATAAGCGATCGAGTACTCGATTCATACATTTAACATGTGAAAATATTTTATTAGAAATATCCTTTTGAAACCACTCGTTTTGTTAAGAGAGATGGAATTAGCCTTGTGCAGGTATTTTCAGTCAATAAGTGTTATTCTTTCTTCAATTTAGAAGTAATAATTTTGCACGTTAAATTTCAATTCAACAAACTCTATACTTTTCTGGTAACTAACTTTTAAACACGGATACTTCAAAATTCTCTTGTAATATATTTAAATAATTGATTACATTAAATTAATTATAACATATTTATTAATTTGAGACTTGCCTTGTTCCATATAATTGACGCGGTGGCCCCGACCATGGTCACCTTTGATATATAACTCCAATGTAAATTTAAAACAAGATATAATCGTGATCGTTTAGCTACACTTCTCACTCCTTAGCACTATTTCCATCCATGGCCAACATACTGAATAAGATCGACCTTCCCATTTGTTTACCTAACGAAAGGTATTTTTATAAAACATAATGTGTAAACAAATATATCTCAAATATTTTACCTAATTATACAAGGAACCCTTAATAAAAAATAATGTAATTTTTTTCTCTACTCATATGTTTTCTCATTGAAATACGTATTAAAATGAAAATAATACCTTCAGTTGTGAAAACAGTTGGGTAAAGGTTGACCTTATTCGGGATCTTAGACTATAACTTTGACCCCAGCTAGAGGTGGTGAGGGTCTAACAAATACAAATCTTACCAAATTCATGACCATTCACCGAGGGGTCTAAGTGTGATACACAAATGAACTAATGATTAATTGCAAAACTTAACAATCCAACAACAAAAAGAATATGATGTTAACTTGTCTCAGCAACACTCCGTACGGTAAGCGTAGTTTCCTTGAAACCAAGAGAAGATGTTACGTAAATTCATGTTAGCATTGAGTGGTTGTAATAAAATTAGTACATATTATTATCAACTATATTTTGTAATTTGAGATTAGTTTACTCCCTTTTGTATTTTCGGGAAGTTGATTTTGGACAAAAAGTGTAATGTATTCGAGTAAATACGGTAATAAGTTTACCAATTCAAAGACACTAACATTATCATTCGATTTGTAAACATGAAAAACTCTACTTCCATTATCTTCCATGTATGGTATGGTGTATGGTGTGTTAGAGGAAGAACATTTTTAGAACATTCTTCTTCATCCGGAAGCTCAAGGCTTTCCTTTTCCCCAGCTTCTGAAATTGTTTTTTTTCCTCTTCATCTTCACAGACTAGAAGATAAACGTTGGCACTTAATGCTATTGAATCTTATTAAAGAGGAGAGAAAGGTACTAAATATTTTCCCTCAACATCTAAAAAGATATTTCAATTTCAAAAGTGTAAATACACGGTTTTTTATATCTACCAAATTAAAGCGCACTCATTTGATCTGCGGCCGCGGCACGATGGTTGTCAAATGATTTCAGCTACAAAATAAATATCCAAATACTATAAAAGTTAGGATTTTCGTATTGTAATGTGAAAGAAGATTGCATGCTTTGGTTGTAACATCATAGTGCAACGCAGAATTGGTTAATATCTAAAAACACAGAATAATATTAATTTATAAGAAACATATGGCTCATAAAATTTTACTATCCTGTACATATTTGAAACATACGTATTAAAAAAAACGAATATGGTGGAATATTTATGTGACACTTTTATAATTATATTCACACCATACTGTCATGGTATAGTCGATTTGTAAAAATTGTTACATCTATTTTTGGTGATAATGTTTAGAAATAACTAGGTAAAACCGAATATCTATCTTGTAACTGGATTAAGAGGATCACATCATCGCAAATTTGGAGATACACTAGTATATCGAGATACAGACCATCGCACAAATCTCAGATACTATTTCTAAAACCAAAAGAGATTGCTACAGGAGAAACCTACACAAAAGAGTACATATGCATCATCTCACTCTTATAAATTAAAAAAAATAATTTGTCGCAATTAAATTATTAATTATTATAATCTCAGTCTACCCTGTTCCTTGTCCTACTATGGTTACACATTCTTATCTTGTTCTTTCTTTCTGTTTTTTAATTATTTGTTGTGAAGATGTGAAAACATTTTTTTTGTTAGAGAGAATTGTTTTGAAAAAATACCAAAATATCTCAATATCCGAAAAAGTCCCACCAATGGTCGAAAATCCTGAAATAGGCATCATTGATTGACATATATACGATTACTATAAAGCCAGATATTTTAAGAATGTTGCATGGAGAGTATATTAGTAAAAATTGTTTAATTGCAATTTTGCTGCAGTTTTGGACATGAGTAGACAATCCGTTTAGTCAACATTATTAATTATTATTATTTAATAATTACTGAATTCTAATTATAAATATTACAGGCGTAGCAAACAAGATAAAAATATAATGTTTTTGAGTATCGTCTATAAAAACTAGATTAAGAGTTTTAAAGAAAGTGTACGCTTGATTCAGAATTTAATAAACAATAACTTTACGTATGACATATCTTCACCTATTTCACAAAAAGGAATTAAATGGCAAACTTCTCAATGAACACAAGTCTCTCTTTAAGTAAGTTTTGCTGAAAAAAAAAATAGTTCATGAAATTTTTCATCCCCCTGCATACCATAAATCTTCGGAGATAATAGTCCCTTGGTGTTCATTTGGCAAGGGTGTTGACAACTCAGTAGCTGCATGTCGTTCTAAACTTGATGAAACTTCGTTGTGGAATGTTATGACATAATAGTGGCTCCCCGAGATATTGAAAGCAAATCCCATTTAACTTTGACAAGTGTATTATGTTTCCTGAAACCACATCATTTTGGATCGTCTCCAAACTACTACCCTACGTACTTAATAAAGCTTACAAGGAGGAGAGCTCAATATTGCATGAGTAATCACAATGTTGCAAACCCGTATTATATAATTAGTCCATTAGTTTTGAAAACGCGACAAATTTTTGAATAACCATGTTGATTTCGGTGGCAGTGCCCGTGGATCACGTTTTCATCAAGAAAGTATAAATTAGAAAAGTATTTGTAACTGGTGTCGCATAATATTTTTATGAAACTAAAAAAATCGGGATAATCTCTTCCCAATGTACAGAAGTTCCATTTATTCTCCAATAATTTTGCTTCAGCCATTTAAACTTTTTATGTTTTAGAAACACTAGATGATATTAATTTAATACCGGCGTTCTTTGTATTAATGTCTGTCGACTCAAATAATATAGCCTAAATAATGTTTCAAATGGTAGTTTTAATTATTATCGTGAATAGTTTTTATACATTTATACTGGAAGCACATTTGTTATTATTCTTTGAATTAGTATGGCGTTGTAAAGAAAAAAATCGCAAGATCTATATTTCTAATATAATAACGAAGGTATCTGGTTAAAATGTATTAAGACATATCAAAATAAAGCAAATTAAGATACAAATGCAGTGGTAGGAACGTATTCCAACGTTGCGGGACATACAAAAGTATAATTTAACAAAAACTACAACGAAATTTGAGTTTTGCTTTGCGGCAACAGAAGCATTTTTTCTCTGAGTATATGATATGAAGTTAGCTGCGGTTACCCGATTTTAAGTGTGATGTGCGATTAAGTGTTTGAGAAATGTTTAAAAACCTAGATGGAAGAAACATTATTCTAGAAATGTTTCTAGTTGATGTCTTATGCAGATAGAAACTGATGAATCGATGCATAGTGGGGAATCTCTGTGGGTCCAGTTCAATAAAAAGAACAATGCTTCCTCAGAATCACGTCACTCTCCAACATCGTCACTCACCGCACTCTGGCACAATATTCTATACACATAGAGAAAACACTTATTACTAACTCTGAAAGGTATTATTTGCGTTTTACACGAAATACAACCCATATTTCTCTCGTACTACCTTCGTATTTAAAAACACCGTTTTCACGAAATAGCATTGGAATTCAGGAGTCACAGTGGAAGAGAATATCGGCTGAAGCTATTTCAGAAGTTAATACACCTTCGCTCCTTTCATGAACTTTCAAAAACGTTGACGAAGTTCATGAATGGATGATAACCCAAATAGCGGTCTAAATATTATGAATACAAATTAAAACTTCGTCTACTGAGAAGGTTGTGTGTAATATTATCACGTTAGTAGAAATTTTTTTTTGTCGATTCGTGAATAGAGTTGATGAATATTTGTCTTTCTCATGTCTCCCTGTCTCTCTCACTGCCTCCATACGTGGGTATTACACGGTCATATTTCTATGTCATATATCTATGATCAAAGATATATGATCAAAAATATGACCGCCATAATGTACAAGTTTTGATTATATATAAATTATATAGAGAACATTTGGTCCCCGTCGTGGCTATGGTGTCAGTGTGATTGCTCGTCAGTAAGTCATCCCGTGTTCGATACCCAGGCGGGACGAGATAAAATTTGTAGCTTTTCATATCCATCAGTTTAAATAGCTGTGACGTATGAAGAGTCCTTCTAGATTCTATCTAGACGTTGTTCCCCCAAATTCAAATTTACCATGTGTCTAGTAAGTAAACTCGTACAGAAATGAACCTTACTAACACTCGTCATCGTGGTCCTTCGTTGGCCGAAACGAAAATACATATATGAGAGAACCTTTGATCATATCTTTCGTCATAGATATGACATAGAAATATGACCGTGTAATACCAGCCATAGGATATTAATTGAATGTATTAAGGATGTGAATTACAGTGAGGAGTATCAAACTATTGACAATACTGACTGGTAATTGACACTATGTAAGCAATTTTTTATGTGTTTTACTATTATTGAATTGAAGCAATACGGAACCAAATTTATACATTAAATAATGCCAAAAGACCTAAATATTTAAGATTTAAAATTTTATATTTGATATTTTTATGACATGAATCGAATGACATGAACAATAAAATATCCAAAGATATCCCTAAATAAAAGTTGAAATCGAAGATATTAATGCCGAGTCATTCTAATGAAACATGAGGCAACGAGATTTGAGAATGGCTATTTACTTATACAAAGAAACTCACGGAAAATAAATCCACTTAAATGATGAGTTTTAATGCAGTACAATGTTAAAATTTAAAGAAAAAGTGCTTCAGACATCTCTCAATATGGAAAGATTACGAGAGAGTGATGAAGTGGTTCGTCATTTAGGATAGAAATGACACTTAGTCTCGAAAATGGAATAGACAGTGATATAAAATGCTAGTGAAAAGATACAATAAAAATCGGATTTTAGTGGAGGAGCTTCATAATTTTTGGAAGTAACAACGAAACAATAAAAGTCAACTATGGCGAGAGCAGAAACAACTGAAGAAAAGAAATGTTTAAAAAATACTTTTCAAACATTTTAATATTGAAGAAAATAATTGGAATAAACACATTTAGAAAAATTCCTTCAAGTAATACAGTGAAAATCCTAATAAATTTTTACCTCTCTTGCGTAAAATGTTCATAAGAACATAAAATACATCATACATCTGTAAATACTAAATTTTGAAAATTTTTCGTTCGTAGTATTTTGAAAATGAAAATACGTCGCTTTTAGAAACAGCAATATTTTAACCTAGAAAACACACTTTTACTATCTAAACTAAGTTCATCAATTCAATTAAAAATTTAAAAATATAAGTATTTCGCAAAAACGTAAGTATGGATGATGCGATGATACGGGAAGTAGGATATGAGTATGCCGATAGGATTACTTTTACCAAAGCTTGGTTGTCAAGCGCAAAACAAGCTAAAATATGGGACAAAACCCGTAGTTTTATCTGATCCGGACGTTCAGAATTGAAAACAAACATTCTAGTCCAAGAAAGGAACCGACCATGAAGAGCAAAGAAAAAGAGAGGGAGATAGGGGCTTCGTGACAGAAGAGGTCCGCTGACCGCGCACAATTCCAGCTGCTTCCGGTCGTTGCGCGTAACACTCGCACTTCCTGTGGACGAAGCAGTATATCTCGCTCGGGAGCCTTAGTTTCCGACGCCTGCCATCGCGACCGACGGAAGAAAAAGAAGCAGTTTGAAAGCAGTGTCGGAGACAGCTGATGCCAGCGGCGTCGCAGCGGTGGTGGCAGCGCGCGGAGACGGAAACGCTGCTGTCCTCTTGGAATCGAACACTCGACAGTCGCCACTCCAGCAGGCACCGCGCCGTCTCCCAATTGTGAAGACGAAGGATAAAATATAGCCAGATGTGCGCAGGATTCTCTCTTCATTTTTTGTGTGACGTTGGATGGCGGATGAATGATGAATTGTTCCATGCTGAGAAGAAATTGTGGAATCCGATATGAGTTGTTTAGGAGTACATAAACTTTTGCCCAGAGAATGAAACGGAGTGTGAAGCACGTGGAATAATGAATAATTGGTAAGTGAACTACTCATTCCAACCTTATTCATAATTTTAAGTATGTAGAAACACAAGCTTCGTACCTGACTATAGACATGGATTGAAAATAGCTATTAACTGATAATAACGACAAATCTGTAGGTTATGATGTCTCTCGAACAAATCCTTCCAGAAGAATGGGAGAGGGGATTTCGGATTTTACCAAGTTACGTAATAGTTGCATATTAAACATACATTTCATTCTGTGGAAATGGTGCGTATTGTATTAGTAATATCTAGTCTAAAACAGTTATTTTTGAAAACAATAATATAAAAAATGTTTGTTGACTGATGAGTATCATCACGATGTAGCAAAGAGATTCGGTAAATGTTATGCGTCTTTCGAAAGACGCGTTGCAAACAGAAAACATGAAATGCCACATTTGCAAAGAGACACTTGAAGAATCCCAAAATTGACTGTGCACTCATTCGGACTTTCAATCCTGTAAAAACGTCATAAAATGCATGAGTGTGTCAATGCCTTTTTGCCTTAATAGCATATGTTCTGGTGTATTAATATGGTGTAACAATTTATTCTTAGCTTCTGGGATTCTAACGAAATCACTGAGAAAAAGTTGAACAGTTTTAACCTTTAAAGCTTTTGCAGAAACCGTTCGGAAAAGGTGCTGTTTCTCAATAATAAGAAAAGTTTTGGAAATGAAACATTTTTGTGTTGCGTGGGAGAGTGTTGAAGTTAAACCACTAGTTAAACTTAACAAAATTCAAAAACTTTTTTTAGGATGTCCGGATCAAAGACCATTACTAGTCTTCCTTGTGCTGGAGATTGCCGCAGTCTTCGTTGTGTTCTTTTACGCACAGATAAGTACTTTGGCCAAGGAAAGGGTGATAATAGAGAAGAAAGATTTGCGACCCCTTAACTCATAATAAGGGGTGGTATTATTTGCGGGTTTAAGTGGCTGTGTTGAACATAGTGGCCACTGGTTCATATTTGTCTCCATATAACTGCTATATAACGAATAATGTGTTGACAACCTTCGTGACATATAACTTATGTGATGGCGAGAGAAATGTTTATGTCTTACACTGAAAAGAAATGTAATAAGAGGAAGACATTTGTGGCAATTGTGTAAAAAGGAACGAAACATAAAGAAAAGGAATTCTGACATAGTAATGACGTATGAGATGTATGATAACTAACAATCGGAGATAATATATTAAACGAATATTGTAACTCTTATGTGATAAAAGGTTTTCAGATAAATTCTATTTATCTTCAAAATTTTTAAGATTTTATTTTATTATTGAAAATAACCTAACGTGTAAAAGTGTGTGTAACTACTCAATTTAATTTATGAAACTAGCAATAGTTTTCGAAAACAGTCAACTTTTTACCATTGCACCGTTTTGTTTTGCTAAATGTTTATTTCATGTTTAAAGGTTTATTTAATGGATGCAAGAATTATGAAATTATTAAAAATTAGTTCGCGTGGGTAATGGAAATAGGGACGGTGTTCTCGAGTTGATGAAAATACGTGCCTTATATTTCCCCAATAACAGAAGAATAAAAGTTTGATATTTGGGAAATTGTTTTTCCAAATATATAGTTGTTTTGGATTAATTTTGTTCATGTCTTCACAGTTTTTTGCAATATTGATTGAAGATATCTAGATTTAAAATCAAGAAAGGAAGTAATTAAATTGGCTCTCGAATTTCAAGAGCCATACTGGTATTGATTATTTCTTAGTTTGTTTTTATTGCCATAAGCATAAAATATATATTCAAATTTTGCTTTAAACTTTCGCTTAAAAATATGCGACTATGAACAGTGTTGGTGATTTGATGAAGAGCTTTACTACAACTTCAATTTTTACATTTTACAACCAACCACAAACGAAAACCATAATCCAAAAAATCCTACAACATTTTTCTGTAAAAGGAGAGACAATTCGTGTTTTTATTTAAAAGAGAATTGTCAACAAAATATTAAAATTTCAATTAATGGGATATATCTTATTTTATACAAACTTTCCAAGTATGAATTGCGTTGAGAATATTCAAAAATAATTCATTTCTTTGCCTATAATAATAAAAGTCAGGTATTTAGAATACTTTTTTCTGATTTTTTTATCAATAAACGAAAAATAAAATTTGCTAAATTTTGGGGAATCTTACTTTCTTGTGGGGTTACTTCCTATTCTGCGTTATTTTCTATTTAAAAAAATACTCTGGTTTCTAAATTTTACTTGCTTTTGGTTTCATCTATAAATTACTACGAGTATTATCATGTAAATACCAGTGCGAGAAACGCGAGTATTGCGTTAAGTGCCCGGATCTTAAAGTTTTTGGACAGGTAATCCCTTGTAATGTTAAACGCCGCTTCGAAAATACATAAGAATATTTCAGAATGGTGGACAAAACATGGTCGGTTAAAGGTATAAATACGAATTGCTGATACATGAACAAGAGTATTTAATTAGCTCATCTTAATGATCTTTTCCGTAGACAATTTCTTTTTCACATTTTCTTATAACGTTTCGACTCTTGTTTTAGTCTTCGAGAAGCTCAATTGACATTCCCAATTTTATTACATAGTTAAATGACAAAAAACTATTAAGTAAACATTAAGAAAAAATTATAATAATCATTCATAATTATTTCATAATTTCTCCGTATCTGTTTGAAAATTTATACGGTTCATAGTTGTTTTAATATACAACATCTCGGAAGTGCATCTTCTTTACCTAAAAACTCAAAGAAAAAACCAAAACAAAAAGTTTAATTAATTAAATGACTTATGAGATGTAAATAAGCAATAATCAAGAATACTACGTAAAAATGATTCGTTAACCTTTTATTTTCCTGTTATCAAACTTGTGTAATGTGTTTGAAAAGTTATGAGTATATTTATGTCGACAACGTATTGGTTCTTCCAACTCACTGCTTTTGTTCGCTATATCTCGTCAATTTCCAACTTGTCGATTCTTATATATCGCCGGAGTCAATATGTTGCGTAAGCTACGCAGATGGTTTTATTGGTTACGTCGTCGCTAGTCTGAAAATACGCAGACCATACGAATTCACATCTGGCAATACGCAGATCACAATTTTCCATGTAGTCGCATATTGGTAACGTCTGATAGTCCCGTATTTCTTCTCCCTGCTATTCTCTAGCATCGAACTGCCTCACAGAGTTTACAGATGGTTCTAAGACAGAAGTTCTTTGAATAAACGCAAAGAGAAATATGATTATTCGCTACGTGTTTACTCATCACGCAGAGAAGAATTGTCTTAGAGAAACATTTATTCTATTGCAACATTTTGGTTCATAATCTTATTTAAATTTTATACACAAATGGAGAAGACAATATATTGAAGTTAAATTGATATATTTGAAACTGGTTTTCGACGTGTCAATGCTTTGAAAACTCCTAATTGGACGTTGGATATTGAGCAGAATTAATAGGGACACTGAAGGGGATTGACAAAGTGTGTCACAATTTTGAGGTAAAAACTTACTGAAATGTATTTTCCGGATGGAAGACGATAATTAATGTCTCAAATTTTAGATTTTGAGAATATTTAGAAAATCAAACAAAAAGTTTTTAAAATAAATGCAAGAAACTTAAATTTAACACGTTTTATAATACAATACTGCACATTCATGTAAATCTCCCGAATTTTGAACACATTGAAATGTCTAATCAATGTTCACTCCCTCCCCCTAAACTATGAATCTCCAATATTTTGTGGGAAGGTAGAAATATAGATCTTAGTGCACCAATAATTACTCTAATTTTGGAAGATTACGCGAAAGAGTTGACGAAGAAAAGTGTTTTATACTTCTGAAATAATGTATAAATGAATGAACATATAAAAATATTCAATTTAAAGATACTGAGTGTGAAGATTTATGTAGAGAAGCTTATACAGAGCAACACGCAATCGCATTCAAATTCGATTTGTTCGATTAATTGAAGCGAGAGATGTTCTCGAGAGAGGAATAAATCAAATGTTTACGTTTCTAGAATCCAAATTCAGCCACCTACGTTGTGAAAACGACCCAGAGTCGTCGTTCGGTGGGAATGTAATTAGATAAGTCTCCCTCACGATAAACTCGTTCGCTTTTTGACGTCTTGGGACAGCTGCCACACTAGCTTTTGTTCCAGGAGCTATTCTGTTTCCATTCCAATCTATTCTTTACCTCCATTAGATTTACTTTTTACCCGGGGTATGTTATTTCACTCGGAGAATTTCTTCTACCTCGTTGAAGTATTACAGGAATCGACACAACATTGGTTTTAATCTAATTNTAAGATAAAAATAATAATAATAATAATAATAAATTACCTTTATTCTGGCGACAATAACGCAAAAAAATAAACTATTGATTCATTACAAATTGGAATTCTTTGGGGAGATCCTATTTTTATTCTCAATGGTATCACATATAATGTGTGACATACTTCATTTTTTTCTTTCTATCACGGAATTGACGCTCATATATTATGATGTTAGAAAATATTTCAATCTCTGGATGGAAAATGACGTAAGTATTCAATTTTCGTACACTTTCGTACCCTTAAAAGGAATTTATATCAGATTTAGAATCTGAATGTTTTAGATACAGACGGAGAAATTTGTCAGGAAATGTTATCGTTTATTAGTCCTCACAATTTTGACATGATTTACATATGGTTTTAAGACGTAAAAGTAATGGAAATATTAAAAAAATTAATCTTACATATAAAAATAGTGATTTCCAGATTCCCCCCTTCTCGTGTTCTTTCATTTAATTTAAATATGATCTGTGATATTGTGTGCATGATTCTTTGATCTATAAAGATTAAAACTTGCTTTTCTCGTAATGAATATTAAATATAATTTGCAGCAAATACTTTTATTGCCATTTAACTGTAATAATTTAATAACATATTCTTCTCTTTAAGCCTCGGCAAAAGTGTACTTTCTTTGGTTTCCTTTTATCAATTATCTTAACTCGGGCAAATGAAAATATTTAATTAATAATATTTTCCGATTATTTCTAATAAAGCTTTTTAAATACTAAATCACTCTTGAGATGTGAATCCACTTCGATAGTTCACTCCGCGTTGGAACAACCAACGAAATCTGGTGTCGAAAACTCCCAAGTGCTAAATGAAACGTGAATTGAGAGGTATTCTAGTTTGCGAAAAGCTTAAGCAAACTCGGACTGGACTTATGCAGGCAGAACCTTATGTGCTACAGCAACTCTCTGATGTGTGTCCACACCAACGTGATGGAGAAAGTGTGGGAAGATATATTGGTGAATAGGAAAGTGGAAGTGATACAAAGTGCGTTTGTGAAAATCTACATAGGAAATTTGAGATAATGAGTTAGGGCTAAATGGGGAATTCAGTCAGTTATAAAAGGGAAGCGAATTGGGGAAATGTGGCATTTGAGTAATATATTGGAGGTGAATGGGAGGAGAAAAGATGGAATTGAATTAGAGATAAAAGGGAAGTTATGGGCGATCAAAGGGGAAGATAACTCGGGAAGAACTACGATGTGAACCGAACAGTATGTGAAAGATGAGGATGTGGAGTTGAGAACTTGGGATGTTCAGACGAAGTGGTGAATGTGTGAGTGGACGATATCATGTTTGTGTATTTACAAGTCTCGATTGAATCGTTCGTGAACGAAAACACAAAAATCCACCAATAGAAATACGTGTGATGACTAGGGCTCGGATTTTCATGTTTTACATATTTTTTTCTTGATTTTCTATGCCCTTATAGAAAACCGATTTTTAGCACATATAAACTCGTGGGAATATTTAAATATAATTCAATGGTGCATATAAATACATACTTTTGTTTGAACTCCTTAATTTTTAGTTAAGTTTACTGTAATTAATCAGAGTTTACCTGCTTATTATTTAAGTATAGTTTATACTGTATGAACGATTTCAAGTAACCTGATGTTTGGTAATAAGTAGATTCATATGTTATATGATTTTTAAAGTGCCTATTTGGAATTTCTTGATGCATTGAATTGGATATTCACAGTGAATAAATTTCTGATGGTATCTTCTTTATTGAATAATTTCATCTAATTACTTTGTGTCTTCTGTGATATGCAAATGATTGTCTAATTATGAAGACACATTGTTATTATTAGATGAAGTTATATAGAAGATTAAATTGGATAAACCATGTATATTTCGGATTTTTTGAGAGCATTTTTAGAGCATATTTTCCGATATTTTAGTGATCGATCCGAGCTCTGGTGATGTCGCACGAGTGCGAATATGTATCTACTGAGAATCGCATATTTTTCCTGAATCGTCGTTTGGAAAGGGCATCGCTTAGGAACACATATGGATAACCGTGAGCGGATGAAGAGCTGTGTAATGGTTGGTAGAACCGCGACGACAAATATTGAACTCGTGTTTGTTTTGCTTCCAACGTTTCCTCGATCGAGATCCTCTTTTAGCCATCGCTTTGCGTTCCGTACGTTGGAGGTCGGTGTTATTCCAATAACTGGAACTGGGCTTGGAAATTTGATTTCCCAGGAGCGCGATTCGTCTGTGTTGTCGTTGCGTCGCTGACGTGAGTTGGGAGTCACTCAAGGGACGTGTGGTTACTTTTGTTGCGTTCGCTTTGCATTGCTTTGTTTTCCTCTACTTTGCTCTTGTGATTGGTGAGATGCGCTTTCTTTTATTTCATACACTTTTGATCTTATATCTCACCAAATTTTGGACAACTCGTTGATCTACTTTTAGGGTAACCCTAATGTATGTATTTCAAGATTCGGCCAACTTAAGACCATGCTAATGAGCGCTAGAGAAATCCAATTCAACGTGAGTTTACTCAGGAGATTCATCGTGAAATATTTACTAGGAAACAGCGTCTAGATTGAATCCAGATTGCCGTATCCAAGTATTACAACAGCCGTGGTAAGTCGCGTAGGGTAGACTTTTCAATCAACACAGCTATATGAAACGAGACACTGAAGTGAAAATCCAAAACTTTTTCTGGACCCACCGAGAATCAAACCCTGGATATGTCCTACAAACGAGCGTGCTAGCCTTGAGCTATCGAGGGTTTCTTCTAATATTAATACGAAATATTTAAATTTTGTAACAGGTTAATTTTTGTATTGAGTGCGTATGTATGAGGAAGCAAGTTAATTCCATTGTCATCAAATTTCAATATCTTGAAATGAAATTTATTTTGTTGATCTTTGTTTAATAATTTTTGACTTTTGAACTATTAAATCAAATATTTTTGACCTTTTGTCCTTGATTGTTGACTTTTCGAATTATTGATTCAGAATTTCGTTCGAAATTTTAATGATTAAGGGTGAATATTTTACAAATATACCTTGTAACAAAATTGTAATTAATCTGTTCTTAATATTACTAAATCGGTTTAATAATATATAACTTATTTTATTATGCATTTCCAAAATTTTTAAATATTACTTTATTCATTGATTGATTTCATACCTTTACTTACCACCGTTCTTTTGTTCGTCCAATTTCTTTTCTTTCAATTCAACTGTTACATTTCTGTCTTCTATGCTATGTGCTTCCTGAGGTGGTTCGATTTGTTTACTCTTCATTTGACATTAATTTAAAAATAATCTTTTAAAACATGGACCGAATATCTAGAGAACTCTCCGAACAAAAGAAAATAGTTTCAGTTTGTCTTCTTTATCTACAGGAAAACATATTTGCATTTCGATATTTACGTTTCAAATCTCAGACAAAAAGATATTAAAACTACATTGAAAGGCACATCATTCTCAATTTGCTTGAGGATGCCTGAAGATATCAATAGTTTCTACAATCAAAATATTCTAAGTCTGATCAAATATTCCATTTATTTTTCTCAATTAACTTTTCTGAAAAGGTCTGATATTTTTACTATTCTCTATCGTTCGTATCGTTGAAAAAAAAAATTATGATAAATTGTTGTGATTCGAGTTGATCGGGAATATGAGACATTGTACCGACAATTGTTTGGAATGGGATCGGCAAAAGAAAAAAACACACACATATAGGCAAGGTGTTGAGTCGACCCAGAGGTCTCGACTTCAAAGCAATGTTGGGGTACGGGAGAAGAAGCATTCACTATGCTTAGTGAAACTTAGAAAGTAATTGTTCAGTTACATTTGAATTAGGATTTCAATAGATTTATTTACCCGAGACTCATTTTTACATAATATTTAATAATAATTTTTACATAATATTTCACATAATTACATAATAATTTACATAATAATTTTTACATAATATGTTGTTCAAATTTACTCTTATTGATTGGAATTTAAGTGAACAATTGCCAAGAAGTATATTTTCCCGAGAAATCGTTTATTTGTAAATAAATTGGACAAAATTAGGGATAATGTGCGATTATTTAGTGAAATGATCTAAGAGTGTGTGGAAGACTTATAGCGTGCTACGCATGCGCTACTTTCTTCCCTCTTCGTCCCTGACCGCCTTCTCCAGCCTTCTTTTCTCCCTCTCGTTCTACTGATGAAGTGCTTACGTCATTTCACCACTGAAAAATCATTCTGTACTTTCACCAGCCACGGATCGTACGTGGTTCTTACTTTTCCTCCAAAGTCACCTAAACGCTGATCTAGATGATGAGCACAATAAAAATACATTTCCTTTCAAAATTGCTATGTGAGATTGCAGAAGAATCGAATATGGAACTTTCTTCTCGCAGTAATGCGAAAAATAATAATTTAGTTTATGAACTTTCAACCAACAAATTAAAATAAATTACGTTAAAAGTTTCTATTTTTAAATTGTCCAAAAGATATCTGTCCAATATAATAACTTTAAAGTGTGAAGAAAAAGAATCTGTTTTCTAATGTTATTAATTTATTAACCTGTGTTAAATTTTATTCAAACACTTTAAAATCTCATCACAAGAGAATTTAAGAAACAAAGAACAAGATTGTTACCTCCCTTTGTCTTTCATTAAAGGATCTCTATATCTCAATACGCTTAAACTTTTCAAACTTATCTTGCATGATCTAGAGACCCAGCAAGAAGATCAAATGTTAATTCAACCAAAATAGACCTATTAAATGAAACGACATTTCCAGAATCGAAATCTTTTTTCTGTTTCATTGTTCCCGAAACTTCTCTTTTACGTCTGATATTGAATTTCAACATCATATTCGGAAAACCGCACAAGTTAAATGAAGCTTGGAGAAACAATGGCAGGGCTAAACGCGCGTATAACTTTTTAAAAAGTTTATGAGTTTAAAAAGTTGAATAAGTGCCGAAAGGTTTATCCGCATGAAGTTGCAGAATTACACTGGATCTCACTTGGAAGTATTCCCCTCTGAGACCGAAGATATGTTCTTTCTGTGGAAGGTTCCGTTCCACAGAAGATATTTTAGATGTGCGGAGAGGGTTGGAGACCTTGTCCTGTTTCTGAGTATTGAGAAGATCTCTGCCATTCGTTGTCCAGGAATATTCTAAGCTGATAAATCCACGTACTTTGCACATTACCTGCAGAAGTAATGAATTCATTGTTTAACTACATACATAATTTCTTAAATAATGAATTCATTGTTTAACTACATAAATTATAACTTACAACCCTCTTTTTTGGTCGGTCACAATATATTTTCTCTTTCGAATTACACAGTATGTATGTACAAGGAAAGAATTGTAATTGGTCGAAAAAAAGTTCCAGATCTCTTCGGATCTTTACAAATTGACTCCAGAAGAATCTACATTCAAATTTTTTCTGTGATGTCCAATGTTGTATGAAAATATGTATGTTTATGTTTTCATGTTAAGAATTTTGTTTCCCCGATAATTCATGAAGAAATTGATGCATCCAAAGAAAACTTGAGAATTGAGTTTAAATGCATTGGGAATAGGAGCCGATTTTTGGACAGATCATTTCGACTTCATTTACACGTCGCGCTCGACTTCCAGTTCCTTAAAATTCAAAATTTTGAAAACATGAACATAAGTATTTTTGTGGTTCAGATAGTGGATTACAGATATTGAAGGTGCCTTTTTTGTAATCAACATATGAAGCAATGGTAAGGAGTTTAGGGTGGAAGATAAATAAGGCAAAGTATATTTGAATTTGCAGATACGTAGATAGGGAGAAAACTTTGTGAGATTTTTGAGAATATATATTTTTAAACAGATTGAACTGTTAAATACGTCATCGTGTTTGATAATTATGATATGTTTATCTTTCTTATCTTTAAATTATTTATTATTTTTATACCAAAATACGTTGTTTACTACTATGATTTCTTAAAGAATAATAATTGGAAAGTTGAGTGGAACACACTCCATACTTTTTGTGTTTTAATTCTGCTCAACATTTCGTCTCGAGATTGGAGTCGTCATCAGGTGTAAACAAATTGTAACAAGAAGAAATTAACGTAGCAACAGAACAGTTGATCATGATATAGACGTAAATAATGACTCAAAATATAGAAAATCACACAAATATGTTATAAAATTCTATTGTAAATAATTTTTCTGTGTCAGTACGTGAATTCAAACTCCTATTTGTGTTTTTTACTAACATCATTTCAGATACGCAAAGTTTGTAACGATAACATCTTTGAAAGACTTTTATGGACGAATAATATATATTTTTGTGATAAGTTATGTTCATTATTTTTTAAATTACATTATATAATGGATGTTAAATATAGTAAATAACTTCTTTGTCTAAAATTAATGTGTTATCCCAATCCAAGTGAGTATATAAATATGTTGAATAAATGAATGTTACATCACGTATTTCAGCTGAATTTAAATGTTGTTTGTACTCCTGTATTCTAAAATAGATGTGAACAGTAGAAGTTATTTTTTCTCGGAAACAGTAAGTTTTCAAGTCGTAGAAAAAAGGATGAATAATAAAAGAAATAACTTACTTATTTCACCCAAAAATTATTGCCGGGTCATTTGTCTTGTTCAAAAGAACGGTTAAAATAATTACCGGGAAATTACACAATACTTCTAATGCCACCGTATAGGAATAATTTCCCTTCACATGGAACAAAGGTTTCGTTTAAATTTTAAAGCTATAAAATTTCATATGATATATAAGCTTTTAAGTAATATTTATTCATTGTTTAGTTACCATATAATAAGAATTTTGCGCCCATTTCCAGGAAACATCTTGCAACATATGTGATCATTATTGAGACTAGCGTTTCGCAATGTGACCCTATATTGGGGTTGCGATTAATTTTCAGTGAGTCGTAGAGGTGTCAAAGAGAGAAACTGGTGATATATTCTTAGCTGTCAGAGACGGGACTAAGAGCGTAAAATATATGGTCTCGTTGCGCTCGAGGGTAGCATTTAGAGCAGAAATAGGATTTAACTTTTAAAAAAATTCTACGGCATTAAGTAGTAGGTATTGAAGCTTTGAATAGGTTAAAAATAGTTTCAATCTGTGAACAAATAC
>NNCF01128096.1:72135-85439 GCA_002313205.1 Laupala kohalensis | reverse complement strand
TTAATCATGTTACGTCGAATGAAAATGGGAGACGGGACCCGGGTTCCCGTCTCCCATTTTCATTCGACGTAACATGATTAACAAAAAACTTAAGATAAGAAATATTTCTGCAGACTTCGAAGAGTTTATTAAATTTTATATTTATTATGTGTGTGTATGTATTCCCGAATCAGCCAACTAAGGACCACGATAACGAGTGTTAGTAAGGTCAGTTCTTTGTGATTTTTTTTACGAGACACATCGTGAATTTTGGGGGGAACAGCGTCTAGACAGAATCTAGATAGCTCTATCCAAGTATTATAACTGCGGATGTTAGCCGCAGAGGGTGAACTTTTCAAACGCCACAGCTATATGAACTGAGACACAGAAATGAAAAGGTACAATTTTTCTTGCCTTACAGGGAATTGAACCCGGGATGACTTGGTGACGAGCGAACACATTGACACCGAATCCACGGAGGGACTTTTTTATTTATTATATCATTTTATATTGTATTTTGCTATAACATTTCATAATCTAAATAAATTTATTGTAAAAAAGCAGTTACAACTGCGTATGAGCACATAGAGGAAAAGAAACTAATTTACTCGGAAACAAGTAAGGGACCATCCAATCAATTTCAACCATCCAATCAATCCGCCGTAAGGTAGAGGAGGATTTATCATTTCTGCGCTCCTCTAAGATTGTAATATTATCAAAAGAGTACCAAAATTTAATAGAAAACAAAATGGTTATTTAACAGATAGGTTCTATTATAAAAAATATATAAATTATAACTATGAAAAATCTCGAGATTAACTATTATATTGGTATTAATGAGACTGCCATCCTTAGTCTAGAGCCTAGAGAACCTACATATAAAATCTACCTTTACGCGAAGGAAAACTGGACAAAAACCCGGGACAGAAGGGGGAAGTTGTGATTTAAAATTGGCACCGTGAAATTATATATATTATTCGTCCATAAAATGTCGTAAGTCTTTAATTACTTATTTCATTAGATTATATAATGGACGTTAATTGTAGTAGAATTTGTATTACCAGGTTTCAGAAAAGATCTAGACGGTTTCAATGTCCCAGATCATACATAGCTGTGACGATTGAAAAGCAAACCCCCCTCCTTCTATCCAATTCCTACTACTCCTAGTATCACTATCTCTTACTATTACTAACAAGTCCTTCTAATACCTCCATGTGGGCCACGTGTTTGGTAAACCCAGCTAAGCAGCCCAGCTAATAATAATAGTCCATTACCCATCTCCTACATCCTATCGCCCAATGTAAATAAGCTTCAATGGTACGCTACATTTCCCATTTACAAATATTACAAGTAAAAAAACATCCGAAAATTCAAATTTATGAATTGGAAACAGGCGGATTTAGGAATAGGTAATATAACCAACTGCCCAGGGGTGCAGGATTTTCGGGACGCTAGAAGAAAAACCTGTTCGCTAACGGAAAAATTATAACATTTGGAAACAAGTTTGTTTTCTAATTATGCGTTGCTTTTTTAAAAAATGTTCTCTAACAATTATTTTCAAGATTTTTATTAGATTAGCAAATATTTCTTACGAATTAAAAACTAAGTTATAAGTGTTTATAGATAGGTTTATTTTAGGTTTCTATATAGTGATATTATTCATACTTCTTTGTACCTTATTATGATAAATAAGAATAATAAATACACAAAAATATTTTATTATTTCTTCGTGTATATATTATATATAAATATTTAAAATGTATGTGTATAAAATCTGCTCTCAAAGGGCGCTCTATTTACTATTCCTAGGGGCGTCAAACTTAAATCCGCCTCTGATTAGAAAGATAATTATATAGATTACTATGTTGGCCAAACGTGTTCTTACTATGAGTAACTCTCATTACGAGTAAACTATTCTCTTTATTTACAACATTTAGGTCGTACGTAGTTCGTCTACAAACAAATCCGATCGGTAGCAGTACGACAGCAAACTATCTGACACGTCGCATTACAAAAGGTTGAGAAATGCTCGTTTAGACAGAAGTATTTATTGGTTTTCTAGATAAAGCTGTCTTCAACGACTATTTGGCTTGTTCTTACTTTTATAGTCATATATGTCTAAAATGCATAAATATGAAATCTATTTATGTCCCTAAATATTTAATCAAGTGTTTAAGTTATTATGTACTCGCCAGGTGCTCGTAGATCACATAACATTTCATGTAATATTTTCAAAGTGTTATTGATGCAGTTTGAAGTGGTCATTCAGAAATTAATACATATAATTGAGTATTAAACACCGCAACATAATTTTGTTGTATAAGTTAAAACAATGGCTTTACTATTGCTATCATGCTCCATAGTCGAATAGTGAATATGGCTTTCATATGCTAATTTCACCGGTTATTGTTTCACTTATTATTAACGTATTCAATTGCCTCATAGGGTTATAAATGTTTTTACGGTTCAATGGATGTAAAATTTGAGAAAATGATAATTGTTTTCACTGTCTCCAATGCAATTGCCCCGTATAATTAAATAAAATAACTTCAGAGAATTTCTCCTTACCGCCGTACTATTTAAACCCGCTTTTATTCAATAAAGAATATAATCACCATAATTTGTAATGCCTTAAGTGAAATTTAAAAAAGAATTATTCTATGAATGATAAAGATCAAATATAACATGTGTGAACATTCCTCTTTTATAAGGTGCATGGAGTGATTCAGCGATATTAATATTGAATTATTCATTTATTATTCTACATTTGAACATAGCTCATTCTCGTATTTCATTTGAAATGTTTTGACAAACTGTTTTCACAAACGCAATGCGTTTAAAATCGTATAAAATTATGGGCATAACCAAAACAATCATATGATAAGATTCCTGCCACTCTTCAAATTGTATACGCAGCAATAAAAATGCAATATAGATTGGAATGAGGATGGATTTAATTTTCAAGTAATAAAACTAGATAACAAGGATTTAGATGAGACCTATATTCAACCAATCTAAATACAATGGTATTTTTAGCGTGTAATACGATCAATATACTGATCAAATGTATTTTTATTTGTAAATAAAGTTATTTAAATCTGGCGCCTTTCAACGTTGTTGAATCTCATTACCATGTAAATTTCACTCGCCTAAATTGTATTCCCATTACATTTAATGAAGTACCAGAAATTACGATAATTATTTTGGTCTTACTAAATACTGATGTGGAGATATTTGTGATGTTATTCTGGCGTTAATGCACCCATAATTTTGTATACACCGGTTACATTAGCTGATTACGTTCATTCTTCACACGGAATTCATTGTGCTGGAGAATATACTTTTCCACTCGTGAATGTTGCTAACTCGGAAAATGAGGAAATAAAATAAGAAAAATAATTTATTATTTTCTAATTAGTGTTGTCATGAAAAGTATACATACCCGATTTTGAACAGACAGTGTCCTAGGAGACCCACGAGAATGCGTGGTATACCACAATTTGACTTATTATTTTCTGCATTTTATAAAATGAATAATTTTTTGTTGTTGTAGCTGGATGTTTTGTATTATAGATAGAACAAACACATTTTCAACATTTGGTTTAGTAAAAATTTATAATAAAAAAACTGACTTGTCGCATAATCGTGTGATGTGTCGTGGGAATAGAGTTTTTGCTCCACAATTTCACAGACAGCGGATTCTCATTAGACGTGAGCCATCTCCANGCTGTCTCTTATACACATCTTATAGCAAAAACAGGCAATGTTATTGAGAGCATTTTTACTTTCATTTATTTCCTTCTGAAAGAGCATGCGAGTTTTCGCTCAACGAGAACACTCTTATTAATATATTTGTGAGCTGATGAAGGTGAGAACTGAAACATCTTCAAATAAAGTAGTGAATATTATAATTAATTGCAAAAAAGCCGTTACAATTGTGCATGACCCCCTGACGAACAATAAACTAATTTACTTTTCGGTAGCTTGCACAGGACACCATTAATTCCAATCAAGAACCATAAAGCAGAGATGGATTTATCTTATATGCGTCCCTCCCCTAAGATAAAATGAAAATAGTTAGCACCTAGTCATAATATTAAGAGAATACTAACAAAATTATGTTAGAACACGCATACAAAAAGTTATTCAACAAATAAGTGCTATTATAAATTCTTTAAATTATTCGCATAAATTTGTTTATAAGTCGTAATTATTTGATAACTCTCAATTCGAGGTTAATTATTATAAAAGTATTAAACTGTTTGCATACATTCGCCACCCATCTCATCAATGGAGCCAGCACTAATGATGACCGCCACGCGGCCGAAAACGCTTTATGATTTAATAAATAAAAAACTGGATTGTACGACTACATATTCTTTATGTAATAATGTGTTTATTACCAACACCGAACTTCGTCATACAAAAGTTTTAAAGTGACTGCTGCCACTAGGCCAGAATTAAGAGAGCCCATGTATGAAATCCGCTTCTACTCGATGGGAAATTGGAGAAAAACCCGGACCAGGATGAATGTAAAAAGTATTTTAAACGAGTTCAATTTTTTAATAATGTAATACGTTTTTCATTAACAAGATACTTTCAACGAACGTGATAATTCATGAATATTGCTTCTGTATTGTCTGAAGAATGATAATGTAAGTTACTTAGAAGTCTCATCTATTTTTTCTCCTCCGTTTTTTCCTATGCTTTCCTTCTCCGTTTTCGACCTGTTTTTGTCATTACTTGTAGTCATAACAAAACAGGACAAAGATTCTGCGTAATGGTCGTGGTATGGGATTAGAGGGGCACGAGCCTGTCTGGACGAATAGCAGGTGGATTGTTTTCATAGCGAGCCTCCAGCGTTGCCAGAGACAGCGTGGAAGCACTATGTAGATCCCAATAACAAAGGAACTGGCAACAACGTCACCCCACCACTCCCGAACCTCAATTCCAGTTTTATTCGGACTTTAAGAGGGGCACAGGCTTCCTTGCTGCCAATGGCTCGAACTCCGCTACGTTATTGTTGGATACAGTGGTTTCGCTACCTCTGCAGTCAATTCGGTGGATTCTCAGAAAGTTGGATTCGTTGGATTCGTTGGCTTCGTTGGCTTCGCTACCTCGCTCGATGGTTGCGAGTTGCAGTGTAGTAGGACGTACGTTTTCCTTTTCGTTTTGTGTCTTCACGTTCATTTTTTTCAGTCACCCAGCCAAGGTTTTCTCTAAAAATTTTCCCAGAGCTTTTTTTTCCAGTTTTTGTCTCCTGAATTGTTTTGCGCGGTCAGTAAAATTTACCATTGCGTCTTTTGCTTGCTAAAGAATTATTCTTATAATACGATTACGTTTCTTTCCTTTCTTATCCGGAATGACATAATCACATGGCAGAGTAAAGTTTACTAAGCCGTAAACAAAATATATGTTGCATATATTTTTTTCCGTGTACCTATACGTGGAGAAGATATGTGATATCCTTTGGTCAGGTGAAAATGAAGACGTGTTGGGAATCGAACCCGGGACTCCTGCTTTCTGCGCAGGTGTGTTATCAACTACAGCATCCGAGATGAGTGAACCAGGCATCACCCTGGGTTGTGTGCGCTTCGGTTTCGCACGTACGTGCGTGTTAAGGTTCGTTATGCACATTTTTCAATATTTAAATTTTACTTTAAATTATTTTAGACATGAGAAGACTTAACTTGTTTAACACTTGTCTAAAAAGAGCTCACCAAATATAACCGCAGGGAATGAAACCTTAGTTTATGTAAATTGTGTCTTTTTGTATATTATNGACTTGTCTTTAGTTGGGAGTTTATGTCGAATACTCAAAAATTTAGATACTGCAGTGAGTTTCGCATTCCGATTGGCTATTGACGAGTTATTGAAAATTTCCACTCGAAGTTCTTATCATAGGGTTCCAGTATCTTATTATAGGGTCTCTCTTTTCCGAACTGTAGAATTCAACCTTAAATATTTTTTTTCTCATTACAATTCTCTGAAATTCTGGATTACGTCTGATCACGAATGTGTTCTATTTGCGTAATATAAAAATATTGAAATATTGTATTGGTGTTTATTGTTGAATTATCAGAATGAGTGAACAATTTTTTTTTACACTGTAATTATTTCTAAAGAAATTTTGAATATTTACATATTTTAGAAAATACCGTGGAAGTTTCATCATAATATTTTCAATGAAAATAAATCTATATAGTACAATTGGTATTCATTTATGTAAAAATAGAAATAGAGTATGAATATAATGTTTCAGAGAAAGAAAATATCAGTAAAAGAGACTTCCGATTTCTTGGTAAATTCGTAATAAGATATAATCGAGAGTATACAAGTTCTTTTCTAAAAATCTTTCATCGATGAAGTCATAAATCAACTCGTGGCAAGACATATCTAAAACGTTTTCCTTTCCTCTTATTTCAGCTTTACTCTCCACGAACAATTGTGACTTCAATACATATGAGTATGAGATCTCAGTCTTTTCAAATCGTGATAAACAATTTAATCAAAGATAAAATCTTCGTAATGCCAGTATATGGTTATCTGTGATTTATGTTGACCCTAAATTATGTTGAGCGTGTATTCTTTTAGCTTTTCATTTCCCAATTTGCATCAACATACCTTTGGGATCCCAATAGCACGTACAAAGGGTATTGTATATTAAATTAATTTCTTCTGACATTTAGATATTCAATTAATTAAAAGCCTTTTATTGGTAAATTTATTATGTTAATTATCACAATAACATTACAAATGTACTAAAAATGACAGATAAATATTCTCGGTAGATTTGTAGTTTGATTGTGATAAAAATTACAAATTTATCAAGAAACGTATTTCTTAAGGTATTGCATAATATTATACATTCATTTTCATTCGGGTAGTTCGTGGCAGTTCTGATTGTTTCATTTGACATCAATGGTTCCCTATTGTTATTTCGCACATTTTTATTCAACGATATTTCCCCTCTTACATTTTATATATTGAAAATGTTTGGGATCCCACGTTTCAAGGTACATACATAGGCGTACCTTTTTTTGTTTCACCATATTTATATTTTAATTCCATTAAATAAATATCATTTAAAATACACGCAAGGTGTGAGAAGCTGATACAAATCTGTTCGTTCGGACTCCAGGAAATGCTCTGACCCCGCATATCTTGGAGCAATACACAAGTTAGTTTCTCTATTCTCTATTCTCTACCACACAGAACGAGTAAGAAGGGAAGCGCAGAGTTTACATCTCTAAATTCTTTGACTTTTAGAGCATTTGAATGAAAATAATGTTCTTCTTACGTTTTTATTAATTTTGCTTCTATATGTCCTGTAGATTATGCGTTGAGTGGGCTAACCACCTCACGTAATACAACGAAGTCTATTAGAGCGTCAGTTAGCTTGATTGTCACCAGTCCACATGAGTGAAGTTCAACATCTACGGAATCTACAATCTAAGAGCCAATTTTCATTGTTTTCCCTCTCTTGTATGTCATCAATATTGACTATACTTTCCAATACATTTGCTGCAATCCTGAAGAAGAGTCAGTCCAAATTTTAGATCAATTTATCTAGAAGGGCTGTAATGACCTAAACGTTGGCGAGACCTAAAATCGTAATAAAAATATCTGGTATGTTTCTCGTTTCCGGTACTATAGACTTAATTAACCTTTATTACGCGGTAATTGTGGAATGTTATCAACATTATCAAAGAATGATTTATAAGGCGTTATATTGTTGCCCATGTTTTTATTGACACTAAAAAGCTTTTTTGACTGTACAACATCAGTACACATTCCTCCACACCCATTATATGCTACTGATGATGGCCGCTATGCAGTCGAAAAAACCTTTTAGAAACATTAAAAATTTGGGCAACAATATGACGCCTTATTGGTAACAGTTATTAGTAAGACAGAAAAAAGTAATTAATTAGATTCTTCATGGATGAATTATTTAGTAAAATACGTATGGGTGGATTAATAATATGTATTTCTCATATTTTGTGGAACTTAGATGGAAATATGTTGTTCCATTATCAAAGTGTGATTCAGGCCGTCAAAAATCAATTGATGACATGTGGATTTCACAAAGATTTAATCTTTTTCAGCTTTTTATTTCAGAGTGTAGCGGTTATGCTACATTCCATTAACTTTCTATGAATATTCTATTGATCAACCATTCTAGAAGGTAACAAATGAACTTATTAGCCTGGGTGGTACAAATGTCTTCTAGAACAAGACAAAGTAAAAGTGCTGATAACAATGTGCTTTCAACAAGCCCAAAAAACAAGTGACGAAAATAGTGCAACCCACCAATCCGGACATAATTTGTAACCGGAGAAAAACGTCATTTGTTTTTATTGGAGACAAGCATCACTCCGAAACGATCTGTGCTAGCGAACTGTCTAGCCCCGTCACTCCATGCGAGTCATGTCGCGAGTAGCTCAAAAGTGTCAATATTTGATCGCGGCCAAATACGAGTGTTATACTTACTAACTGCTTTTCGACCACGAAAGCTTACGAATATTTTACCGCGCCTGTACAAGTGTGTTATGAACTAGGGGTAACTTTTATATTTGTCATTAGCTTCAGTGAACGGAACAAAGTGTATATGAAGAATGGTTTGTAATTTTCCAGTAACTCTTAATCTCTGACTTCCATAAACTTGAATTGTGAACAGCAACGTGGAACTCGGAGGACTTTGTGAGTACGCTAAAAACTGTTATAATCTGTCTCATCTGGAATTGGGTGAGCATTAACTGAAAATTATCAAACCAACAACAAGAGACAAACTGACTAGCTGACTAAAGTAAATGTATTTTCTAAATCGTGTACCGTCCTTGCAAATATTTCAGTTTGTGCAATTAAATTGTCAGTGCCTTATCATATTGAACCTGCGCGTATTATTCTTGTAACCTAGCGTAGTAGTTTAATTTACCCTTCTTAGTATAATTGTTTTTTTTTGTAGGGGAAATCAAAAATACGAAAACGCAATTACCTTCTGAATCATTAAACATAATTTAGGCACTTTACATATAACTCAAAATCTACACCCCCGACAAGAAAAATAGATATTTGAATGTTTTTCAGAGTCCACGAGAATCCCGAGACTCCGGCCAAGGAAGCCTATGCTCTCACAACATTATTCAACCGTAAATATTACGGAAATATTCCAGGAATATTTCAGCTATTGAAATCATTCACAGCGGTCTATTGTGTAATACCGTTAGACTGATATGTTATTTCCATCTAATATACGTTGTCATATTAATTGTAGTGTACTATAACAAGCCAAAAACACAAGCATTTACTGTGGTTGTAACATCATGGTGCTTGCTTGGTAAGCGCCTAGTTTGATCTCGTTAGTTGAATAATGAGAATTGTAGTCAATCACCTTTTTTCCTAGCAAAAATTACGCAAGTCCATATACTTGCTTATTCGTTCTCTTTATAAAACAAATTTTATTTATTGTCCGTATGATATGCATATGTATAGAATATGTCCGTATGATATAATTTTATAGGTTAAGTTTTGCTTAATTTTATATGTTGATTTTTTAACTTAGGAAGAACTTCAAGTTAACAAAAAAAGAAAAAAAAAACAATTGAAATACATTTTACTAAAAGTTGTGACGTATCTCTAAATTTATTTCAACTTAATTTTATGAGAATCATATTGTTTAATTTTTCATTCCTTTTTTTAATCATTTTATTAAGCGTTCCATTGGTTTCATTTCTTATATTACATCACTGAAAAAAATCCCATATAATTATTGTTTTACAAGTAAGTAGTTACCACTCAATGAAGACTACACTGCATTTCTTGGAGGGATTCTCTTACTCGTAGAAGCCAGCATGTAATCACCATATACCCAATCAATCAAAGTCACCGAGGTACATTACAAGAAACCCGTTTTCTGGATAATACCCCATAGATACGTAGATGAAGATACATTGTTTTGGTATTAAGCAAAACTACCGTTACAAATAAATGCTAATTAAATAATAATATTAGTTACATCAATTTATTTCACATTATCTGCAACGCTATGACGAAATTCATATCATCATTACAGATACCAAAATTATTTATTAACTTGAAATAATTAGAAAGATACTAATGTTACAAGTTTTAATAAACTCAATCTTTATTCTAGAGCACTTGTTTAAAGTTTTTAAAGATTAATTTATTGATTGTTAAAATTTTTGGAGACACTTATTAAAGCACACATGTGCATCTTTTAAACTGAAATATTGTACTATAACGTATGGTAGCAACTAAAAAAAATGCTCCTCTTTCTTAAAAAAGAGGAGGAAAAAGGAAGATTTTTTGTGACTTCTGACCAGATTCTTTTTTTCGTTTTGACAAATGACGTCCCTAAAATGAATTATTCAATTATTCATTGACACTGTACGTGCAGAAGGAAGCTTTAAAACATTGTTTTAGTATTTTTCCGCTTCTATTTTCATTCCTCGCTCCTTTCCTGCGGAGTACGTACTTTCATCTTTAGCTCACTCTCAGCAGCTGGTCTCCTACTCCTTTACAGCATTTTAGCATACATTTCCGCCATGGCATGTATACAGCATTTTCTTCTGCAGCAACGTTCTGGTCTCCCCGGAACCACAACTTCATCCTTACCTTTTCTTCACGATGGGGGTGTCCAAATGAAAAGATTACTGGCCTCAATATTTATGAAAAAGAGAAGTTATAAAAATGTTTATTATTTCAGAGGCGGAGTTACATTTGTGGCGGTTGGGGAGATCAATTTTTGTCGGTAAGATCAAGTTTTGAACATTGTCTTTAAATCATTAATACAAATATTGAAGGTTCAAAAATTGAGAGATTGAACATAGGACAACGGTGTAAATTTACGTCACACTACAAGTTACTTCAAAAAATAATAAAAAAGTATATAAGTGTTTTATATTTACAAATTATTTACTATATAAATATTATTTATAGAAAATTTATGCAATTTGTAGAGACAAGTGATCTCCGACAAATGTTGTACCGTAACTTGCACTGAAACAGCAGCGTAATTTATCCGCTTGCACTCAAATGCAAATCACCAGAAAGACAGTAACTCCTTTCTGAGGTCACGTGTGCTACATCTCATGCATACGAACTGTGCATGCAGGTCGTACTACAAAATGACGTGCGTTTGTTAACAAGAGAAGTTGGGATTGGGGGATGAATATTTTACTCCGCTTAACAAGTGATGCATTTACCACTGCCATCGCAATCTCGTGGAGTGGTGCCTTCCACAATATTTTTTTCCCGTCCGCTTTGTTCTCTGAATGTCCGTCCCATGATGAATCTTCAATTGTTAATAATTACCTTTCATTTATTCAGGGGCGCATTGATTGTTAAGTATGTTTGGATACCTGTTTGTTGTTCACTTTTGTGATTATGAAGTCATTGTTCTATTATGTGCGTAGAACAGATTGTACATTCATTATCGTATGTTTTTTCTCGTTAAATGTAGTATATATTTCCATGTTTATTACTTTGGAATTCGTAAAGAATCATTTGTTATGGTATTTTTTCCATAAATTACATAAGGCGTATTAAAATAGAATATAAGTTTTAAATCTTATGAAAGAAATGTATCCACATATTTTCTTATACGTAGAAAATAATAGCAAGAACTTTACATTATCTTTTAATTTTAAATATATTTTAAACGTTGTCTATTTTACCATCGTACTGAACATTCGTAGAAAAATTATTTTAAAACGAACTTTCTACGAAGTTTTAAAATTTTAATATATGAGAGATCCATTAGTAAAATTCTGTGGAGCAAATGAACTTCCCCTGCAGTCACACTTGGCTCGCATGTTGGATGTTGTGCACCTCTGCCGTACAATTTCTGCATCCCCTCTCATCGTTGATTCGCGGAGGCCGCCCTGCGCCCTGCCACCGACCTTTCATTAATGAGAAGCCTCCTCCGTTGCCGCCCCATCGCAGGTAACGAGAGGCCTCATTACGGCGGAAGCGCTCGCCGCGTGCGCCGGCCGGCCGGCCTTCGCCATGCAGTTTCGTCCGCTTGCCACCAGGGGCAGTGCCTTCTGCTGTTAATGTATGCTTCTGCTCGGGAAGACTTCTATTTTTGTGATTCCCATCAGTGTTATGAAGGTTCTTCAATACAAGGAAGTATAGTGTCATACGGATACATTAATGAAATAGGATGAGGGAAGGTGATGGTCTGCAATCTACTAGCCAACAACAATGAAGGGGTTCATTTTAATCAGCTAATAGAAAATTATTACATTAAGTAAATTACTTTTACTTGCAAATGTTGTATATTATCTTTCATTTTCTTAAAGCCACGAGGCAAACACGATGTAGAATGCGAGGAACGTACGAATTATTTCTTTCGCACTGACTTCCTGTACATCACTGGCAGGATACTCTTATGAATCTTTCTGTTTTCCTTGGTCCAACTCACATTAATGTTGTACTAGTCAATTTGGCGCTGGTAATGAAACATACGTGTTCTTTACCTTTTTCTACCTAATTTTCCAGAATTTTTAAATCTTCGTTTTCTTCGATAATGCTCGATTCTTTGAGTTTTTCATAAACAAACACTTTTTAGTACAAAAGACAAATTTATTTTCAAAAAATCATTATCGGTGATTATTTGAAAAAATAAAAAAACTGTTATGTCAGCATTACATGAATGTATAATATGAATGACAATAAATGAAAAGTGCATTTCAATTATTGCTATTATATGTTACGCGAAACAGAATCTCGTTCGATTTAAAAATCAATTTAAAAATTCCACTAAAGAAAGGTAGAGGAATCGAGGAAGGCACTTCGAACTACGAATAATAGCTGAGAACTCGTTGCTTTGCTCCCATGAATTTTGAGGCCATATTATGAGTTTTGAGCATTTCGGATATTACCATTTCGTATATTATCGTATATTATTGGATACGTTGATCAGAATAGTCTACGGAAAGGATATTTAGGCTCATTGTGGTTTCGATCCACGGATCTCTGGGTAATGGGCCAGCGTGCTGTCACTGGGACACTCAGCTGCTTGGGAGGGCTGCGTATTATTCAGTACAGTATAAAAATATTACAATTATCATATTGTGATTGTACACACCTTTGAATCAGAAAGATACACGGTGAGACAATTGTCGTTATAGTTATTGTGTTTACTATTCTAAAATGTTTCTACGAATTTAGATATGAAACGTTTTATACCTGTTTTCGCGGTCCAGGAAAACATCCGGAATAGCGTCTTCTATCTATCTATCTATCTATCTATCTATCTATCTATCTATCTATCTATCTATCTATCTATCTATCTATCT
>NNCF01128096.1:0-50109 GCA_002313205.1 Laupala kohalensis | reverse complement strand
GATGTATGTTGTGAGATATGTTTTGGTGTGTTGTAGATCAGGAGGGTTTTTAGTGGGTAGGTTTGAGGCTTTCGGCGAGTCCCACACGCGGCGAGAGTCATGTTGGCTCTCCCTAGTGCGTAACTGCATTTTCCCTACCTGTACAAGTTTTTCGGGCTCCAATGACCTTTGATGTCGTCATGAGCCGTAAAGACCCACAAAAAAAGTAAATAAGTTTCAGACAAGTTTGAATTATAATATTATACTACTAAGTTACAAAAGTTTACAACTAATAAGTTATGTATAATAATTTTCTTTTTCTCATTAACAAAGCATCTTTGTCATTCAAAGCCCCGTGTCAGGAGTCCTACCGCTTTGAAGAGGATTTTTGGGAAGTTAGTGTATTAAACAAGTTATCAGTAGTGATGTCATTCATTGTTTCCGACAAAGATCTAATTTTAGTTTTTACATTAATATGTCTCACACTCAGAGAAATAACACAAAACATTTATATTTAATAATTTAAAATATTTAAAAATTAATTGAAGGTGACATAAATTTCCACTTATTTCGAAAATAATTAAAAAAATGAGTAAATTCTGTGATTTGAAAACATGTACTTGAGTGTTATAACTAATGTCAATACAATTATGTTCGTGAAATCGTGAACACTTCAAAAATGTGTAGGAGTGTATATTGCTGCTCTTATTTTGCGAATGATCCATGTCTCAATAGCCGCGCACTTATGCTGCCCTCAACATGGTATACTCTTATATGATAAGATGAAAGCAGCGCAACATTAGTGATACTTCTTTACTTGCCTGAGGTAATCTAGCGAGACGAACACTATAGTATTGTTTCGACCATGTGACGGTCACTATATTTTGTATGAATTAGGCATTTGCACGTCTGTTAAATTAAGAAAAAAAACATTTGTGTTATCTTGATATATTAAAGAGACGTATTTCATGTAGAAATGAGAAATTTTTCTGGCCATTGTTTGCAAATTTTCGTATCCTTCAAAAATGTATTTAAAATTATAAAGTGAATGGTTCATGAGGCTAAAATGTGTGGGAACCACTAGTAATAACTTGATCTTTTATGACATTTTTTGTAAAATGTAAAGTTTTGAATTTTTCTTTTCTTACGTTTTTAAAAGAAACTTAAATTTGTGAATGCTAAATAGAAAATATGATTGATAATTTGTTGATACTTTGTTTATGAAAAAAGAGCCCATATTTGTGAGTAGTTTATCTTTAAAGAGCCCTCGACGAGCTATTGATTGCTTCGGACAAAGAGTCACGATGTCCCATGAGTGCTGACACAGCTCGTGACATTGAAGGCGAGTAACCTCGTGCGCTGGACAACAATCGATATCGTCATTCGGCAGATACAGCACGGCGAGGCGACAGTGAACAATGTGTTTGTTTTGTGGCACGCGATGATCTACAGGTAATGCCAAGGCTCAGTGTTCTGTTGGTGAAGGGCGATCACTGGTCACGAGATGGGAGAGCCGATATACAATGCACTGATTTAGAAAATAACTACGAGAAATAATTTTTATTTTATATTGACCACAACTAACGCGTCCACAATAAATATTTTTTTTTCGGCAAGAGCTCTTTAAATCGAATATCAGACATTTTCAGGCTCTGAGTATAAACAATTCACAAAATAATATTACTAAGTACTGTTGTGTATTATTTGTAATCATTTGTGTGTTCTTTTACTTATTAATTTCTTTCCTATTTTCAAGTTAAGACTTACAATGTTACAATGTTTTAGCAATAATTTTTTGTATCAATTGCTAGCAGAATTCATCATGTGACACCTGTGAGTTTGAATCTCGCAGCCCGAACGTATCACACAATTTCACGTAGTTTCATAAATAGATATCTCCACAGAAGCAGTCCTTCCACCTCCCTTGATGAGGTTCAATAAAATAATTTTATCGTAAAAGGAGAAATAATGAAAAGACGCGTTTGCGAGTAGTCGATGAATAAATATCGCAGTCCCTTCTAGACCGTTTCACCAAATATTCACAAGTTTGAAATATAACTGTCAAGCGGTACGCATTTTCACACTTAAATTTACACACTTAACTACACATCCAAATATTCATCTAAATAACGGTTTTGAAATCGGAAAATGAACATACAAATAACTGTTTCCATTATTACGTAGGTTTTTGAATCGTACTAAAATGTTTGCAATATCTCTAAAACCTTGAAAAATATGTTTATGGTAACTAGTATTCAAAGTTCAGTAATGTGAAGTAGCATGGAAATCATACATTTCGGAGAGAACAACCAAAACTAATTGTATGAAAAATATTTTTATCAATTATGTTTAACCATTATTTTTTTATGAGCGGGAATGTGCACCGCGTGAAACATACTTTTAAAATTAACTATCAAGATGGCAAGGGCGCACAATAGTTTTAGTGATGCAAGTGCTAGGAGGAAATTGTTTATGATTCAGAAACAATGTTCACTTAATTATTAGTATTTCTTGTCTAATAATCTTTAGAAAAGATTACCAACAACTATGAACACATAACTATTAAGCTCATCATTTAAATAACGGAGTCAAATTATTTTTACTTCCATGCAACAATTTCACAGTTATAAAGTAAATAAATTCTTTACAAAAGTATTTTCTATTTAATGAAAAAGAGAACATAACTCCTATTTTTTTCTGCGCATATCATTGCATTCACTTGATGATGGAAGTGTCCGTGCGAAAGCCAAACTCAAAACCATACCCCTGCGGGTCCTCAGCACTCCATGGTCTGCTCATTCCACTGGCAAGCGACTGCGTTATTTTAAACCAGACGTGCCAAAGTGTTCTCGTATTAAAGCCCTAATTTGTAGTGCTTCTGTGTGGATAATATAATAGGAACATAAAAGGCAGAAGAGCGGTCTTCGAAACGTCTCCAAACGATGTGTGCAGTTTTGTATTAATTGGCACTTCCTGTGAGCGAGGCAGGATTCCGCCTCACTCTTCACTTGTTCCCCGCAAGTAACCATTGGTCGTTATTTGCGCTTCAAAGAACGCCGAGTATCGACGTCCTTTAGTTTGATGTTTTATATGAGCTATAAAGTGCACATGTTGCTATAAAATGTTTCGTATATGAAATTTATGGTTTCGAGATGTCCACTGCGTATGAAGCTCTACGAGTATTACCTCCGGTGATGGCATGTGGCTAAGAACTTTTTGATGGATTGATTTTCGAGTGACACGACATAGAACGTGCACTGTATATAAATAGGACAGGAAAAGGAAAATATTCAGGAGGATACCTCATATGAATTAACAATTTTTCTTCATCACCATTATATTACATTTTTTGTGTTAAAATGATTCAAACAATAGGAATTCAATGTCAGTTAATGCGAGTACAGTCGCGAAATACGGTCGAATGTATTTTAGAAGTTCGCGTGTTTTGGAAATTTAAAGGTTTAACTGTAACCATTTAATTATACAGAATACGTGGTATTCAGTTGTACTTCGTGTGTAAAGTATTAAAGAATATTCAATATATTTTACATTAAATAATAATTAATTTCTCGGAAGATTAGAGTTGTATTGAGTCAATTTTGGAGAAATGTTAATTCAGAAAAATATCTGGGAGAATAAAAATACTCCCGGGAGCCATTCGTGAAATCAAATATTTTCATTTCATCTAATATTTTCATATTTTTCTTTAGTTGCATCAACGAACACTCACAAGTGGAACGAACAAATCAAACAAGGGAACGTATAAAAATTTATCTTTCCAGATAAAATAAACATGAGATTGAACAAAGAGAAACACAAATAGAACCAGTGTATATAAATGTTTTAAAAAACAAAACAAAAAAGAAAATCATAGATGACTAAAGTCTCGAACGGGTGCAAGGGAATAAGCGCACCGGAGGTGCAAGGATGAATAAAGGTAAAATGATTTTAGATTAAATTAAAATATGCTAAAAATGTTTATTGTATAAATTTTAATGCACCAGGGATTACACCACTTTGTATTATATTTTACAAAGCATACGATATTATTTTAGTAATTACATGCTGCAGATGTTTATTTTTAAATTATTGTTTTCATGTAGTGTAATAAAATAAAATATTTAGTGAATAAATGAATCATATGGCTCATATGAAGTTAATATGAGTACCTGAAAGAGATCCCTTCCTTTTGGGAAAAGTTAATGATATGAACGTAAAGGAACAGTTCTTTACAATCTTTTTGAGTGTATCCTGAATCTGGGTCAGTTCAAATCAGAAATAAGAAAATCCACCATTTTTACTTTTGCGTTAATATTCTTTTTGAAGTATTGATGTATATCAGTTATATCTGTATCACCCGTGTGTTCTTCTTTTTTGTATTTTTACTTGTTAATGGAACCCGCTGGTTAATATTATGCTATCGCTTTTCGAGTTATTTTTCTCCTTGTGTTGTTGCTGCACTCTGTTGCTGTCGTCAGGGATGTAGTGATTAAATGGAAGGATTAAGTTGGTACTTCAAATCTGCACGTTGTACGATAAAATCGAACCCTTTGATGAGAATACAGCGCTTCATTCGCGTGCTCCAGAGGTTGCAAGTTCGAGTCGGACTAACTTTCTCTCTGTTCTTACTTCGATCAGAATCCATGTCATGAACACGACTGTAAAGTTACTCCGACAAAGGGTTTCTTACGGAGAAAATCCTGGGATTCAAATTGTTATCCACGCGCGATCTTTTACGTTATCATTCTTCCTGAGTGAAAACACATGGGAATAGCAAACTGATGTTTCGATACACTGGTTATTTTGTTGTCTCTCTGAGAACTCTCAAGCTCGTACTGTGTACTTCTTATTTCTGAAGCCAGTAGGTGTCGATAATCTACATTATCCTGCGCCTATATTTCTAACTTACTTTAAAAATATTTGTGTAAAAGACTTAGGATTTGAGATTACCAATTATCCTCTACGACAAATGGTGTGGTGGATCTCCATATCATGTCTCCTTCCAACATATTACAGTGAATTTTAGGAGAAATGAACATTATAATATAATCTCAAAAAAAAGTCGACTCATTTCCGATAGTTTTTTGCGCAACCGGAGAAGAAAATACTTTATTTATTGTATAAAAAATCCGAAACATTTTTTGAATTTTCTTCCCTAAAATAGCGCGGTTTTACCCTTTCCTTTAGGTTCTTTTGCGTTACAAAATAGATTTTAAATTGAATTAAAAGAATGAAAATTTTACCTGAGAGAATACTTGTAGACTCCTTACAATACTAAAATACAACACAGAGTTCATATCAAAATAATTCTTTATATATTTGCAGACTTGTCGGAAACGTAAACATATTTCCTTTCTGAGGGACGAACCTCAGGGAACACACTCATATAATGTATTGATTGTAGCATATATTGATATATTGAAATAATGCATATATTGAAAACCACGATAGTGTTTGCTTTGGGTGTAAGTGTAGTTATTAATGTAGTTGTAGTGTATATCAATGCAATGCAGATGGTAAATGTAATGTAATTAGGGGATGAAACACTTTATGAATGTCGTTAAATACAAAAGTTATTATTAATTGAAAGGTACTCAAGACTTTTTTTAATAATTTACTAGCAGAACAACACGGCGTTGCCCGGTGTTTGAAAAAAATTTAAAACAATCATTACTTTCAAAATTTTAAAAAGAATTCACATAATTTCATATAAAAAACATAATTTCTTTTTGCAATGTCAATAATCATACAAAAATTTACGTCAACATTCAAAGAAAAATTGGTCCTGAGCGTTGGTGTATTTTACCCCACAATGAGTATTAAAACAGGTATGGATATTTTTAGTTCATTTTGCCAGGTGTTACCCGGGGATTTTATTCAATATTCTAAATTCATATGTTAGTTTTTTATACTTTCGTGGTGTTAAATTTTCACTTTTGTTTATTACAAAAAATAAATAGAACTAAGAAAACCTACAAAAAGACAGGTTTCAGTATTGTATGCAAATATACATGGAATTACGAAATATTTTAAAATCCAGAAAGAAAGAAAATACTCATTACACAGAAATAAACAAAACTCATAGTTAAGATCTATGAATTGTTTGGTTTTCATTTCACTTTTAGATTACGTACTTGAAAACAATGTTTACCTCGGTCTTTACATAATTGTGTTTCTAATTCGGTCACGTAAATGATACTGTGTGCCTCTCGTAAAGCAATTAATTGTACTCTGGCTGACACATTAGTAAGCTTCATAGTCAACTTTTATGCGGAAGAATATTAACATCTGCCGATTAGCAGCAAATTTTAATTGTTTTTCTGCTCTTATAATACATTAATATTAATCATACTTTGCATTTTAATTGCAATAGCCCTTATCAAGTGTCCTTTGAAATTTGAAATAATTTCATCGATTACTTTCCCGATTTCCATGCAGCAGACTTTCCAAATAATTCACTTTTATTAGTATGGATTTTCTAGGTTAGAGCGTGTCAATTGTGGGTGAATAATTTTTCCGATCTACAGATAATCAGAGTCTAGAAACCAAACACAGCCAACTTAGTTGCGTGTCATGCGAAACACAAATCATTGTCTCTCAGTTCAACTGTGCTCGAGGAATGTATTTACAAGTTTACCTTCGTCATTCCCATATGTTCGGAGACACTCGTGCTTTGTCGAAGCAACACTGCGGGCACAACTCCGTCGTTGTCTTCACCGGCTGACGTTGTCGCCAAACCGCGCCGCGCCGTGCCGCCACCGTCGCTGCGTCGTCGTTCGCCGCCTGCTGTGAATTAATTCGCGAATTTCATTTGGAGAGAGGCGCCTGGCGGAGCTCCCGCGTTTTGCTTTGCAGTTTATTGCGAGTGGACGGCACAGTTTGAACCCTTTCCTTCTGCTTTGGCTTTTTGGTGGACTAATTAAGTGGACCGATTTGAATCGAAGTTCGCGAGTTAAACTTGTTATGATTTAAGGTGAATGGACGCCTGAGAGAAAATTTATATTGAATTTACGTTAGAGGATAATTGGTCTAGTATCCTATCAACATAAAAATCGGATTAAGATATTAGATGAAAATTCATTGGGAGATAAATTTGATGAATTTACATTTATGGGCGTAGTGTAAAATGTAGAAAACATTCTTAAATTTACGTCTTCATTGCATTAACTGAACTACTCATGTGATTGTCATTGAAATCTAGAAACTCCGCGTCCCGAAAAACAAATGATAATTCTGTGAACTCGTATAAATTTGTGGAAAGATTTAATTTAAAACAAACGTTGAGCATATGATTGAATTTGTACAGTTGATTGGTATTTTTTTGGATGCGTCATTATTTAAAAAAATCAAACAACTCCATTCATGACTGAATAAAGGACCCAATTTTCCATAGACAACCTTTAAAATAAATCTTAAAAAGTTACAACACTTAAAACACACTTATGTTGAATGAAAATATTATTCGAGGGAACCGAGATTTGAACTCGGGACTTTCAGCTTAGCCCGCTGATGCGCTACAAACTGCGTCACCCCGCTCTCCTCTGGGCCCATTCTACCATTGGCTTTCAACTTGCGAGACCTGCAGACCTCTGAGGTGATATAGAGATTATCATCCTCACATGAGGCGACTCCCCTAGGAAGTACTTTATTGTGGGTCGATACCATCCATTTCTGGAGTTCACAAACATACAGAAATCTCTCAAATTGCCGAAAACCACACCGCAAGGAAACCGGTTAATTATGTGATGTTGATATATACAATAACAGTTTAATACTTCTTTGTTAACATTTTGATCTAATTTCTAAATAAGAACGAGAATTCTACATTAGCGGATCGTTATTCTCATAGCTTGTATCATGATTCAGTATCCATTGAATCCGTGCAGGATTAAGCGAGAATAAGAACTTTTTCCGAATGTAAATAAAGTTTGATGAGGGAATAAGAGTAATAAAGTACGTTTCACGTCGAAGATTGGATAAAAGACCATTTTTCAAAGTAAATATCTGTAAGGTGATGTCTTCGATTTTAATGAAATATGTGAAGAGACTAATTTTGTCTCATCGTGTTTTTTTCTGACAATACAAAAGAAAAATGTGTAATTTATTTGTCATATTTTTGTGCTAGAAGTAAAATACAAAAAATATTGTGAAGCAAGTCTATTCCCTGCTCAAATAAAAGGAAAACAGATGCTTCAAATTATGTAGGATTCATTGGTCGGATTCTCTAAAACATGCAACAAAACACTGTGACTGGGGATTAAATCTCTGTTCTTCCTTCTCATTGATTTTTTGACCCTCGATTATTCATCAATAAACCACAACATTATAAAATACCTTTTGTTCGTACAACTTAGGCCAGTAGCTAGCCATTGATTTACATAGCGGTGTGAGCTCCACCCGCATTGAATCGTATACATCCCGCATCAACAGCACTTTTTGCTTACAAGTGGTTGCACAGGGAAAAAGGAGGAAGGGTGCGCTCAATATATTGATATTTTGATGGATGATCATGGCACTTGAGTATGGATGATAGAATGTAAGAGAAAATTGATCAGGTCAAAACAGTCCATAGCGGAAAGTAAATGACATGTTCTATGATATACCAGTTTTGCTGTCGGCATGTTGCTAAATTCATTAAAAAAATTTATAACGAAGTGTTTCGTCACAAAGAGTTTAAACGACAGAAATTGAGAAGAACTTAATCTTAGATATCTTGATGTTGATGTGTTCTCTATTCAGTTGCAATGAAAATGATTTAGGTTGAATATCAAGTTATTGAAACTTTGAAATTAATTTAAAAATACAATATATCTTTATTAATAAGAATTATTCTTGAAAAATTTCTTCCTTAAATTCGGTACTTAAATTAATGAATGATATAATTTTTCTAGTGTTATTCATTTTGTGTGCCAAGGGAAATATTTTAACTTTGCAGGAAGTATATCGTCAAACAATGTATTTATCGTTGAATGTTGAATATGTATATATTCATCTCTTTTATTTGTAAAGCGGTTTGAGGCCATGAGGCCTGTCCTTCCATCGTTCGTCCTAAATCTGTGTAATACAAATGGCAAAACAAAGAAAATATTGTAACGAAATCATAATATAAATCTAATACACACTTGAACATCCTCATCTGACAGCATATAAATATTTAATAATACAAATATAATGAAATATTACGATTTCGTTGTGAAAATAATACATAGAAGGAATATCAAGAACATAATATTAAATGAATAAAATTAAATGAATAAAAATAAATCAGTTAAAGGAATTTAATATCTTATTTTTTCACGAGATATTTAAGACCCACTTCAATATTACATACACTCCACAATGACGTATAACTAAAAGAAGTCGACAGCAACCATTTTGAAATCTCTCTCTCCTAAGAAAACTCTATTAGTGTTTGTTCAGTCAGTTGTATTCTCAGTGTACTGTTCAATTACTTAATGTTTTTATAGTTTTGATTGTAAAATTTGTAGCACCATTCAAATGAAATAAATATTATTGCATTTTATGCAAGTCTAGCAGAACTATCCGGCAAGGATTTCAAAAGAAGGTTAAAACAATCATTACTGGACATTCAAAACTGTAATATAAATTCACAAATAAAAAATGAAAATTAATCTAAAAAATAAAAATTAAATATATTTATTTCCATTCTTAAACAAAAATACAAAATATTTATTAACATTCAAAGAAAATTTAGTACTGTGAATTAATATAGTTTACCCTACAGAACATATTAATACAGCTGTCAATAGGTCTATATTTTTCCATCTCATTTTGCTCGGAGATACCTGAGGTTCTCATATATTCTAAATTCAATTGTTAGATTTCCTATTTGTCTACTTTCTTGTCATCACATTTAATACCACGAAGAAAACCTACAAAAATACACACAGCTTTCAGTATTGTATTTTAGTATGTACTTAATTAGGAAATTATACTACTAATAACGTCCATTATATAATCTAATTAAATAAATGAAAGACTTACGACGTTTTATATACGAATAACATATATGGTCGATTTCACGTGGATTGACCCTTCTACGATTCGGCTACGTAAATTATACGTTTAGTGGATTGCCCGCCTCACATAACACAATGGAACTCTGACGGAACATGAGTAAGTTTCATAGTCAACAGTCATGTTAGTGAAGATTCACATCTACTGATTAGCGACCAATTTTTATTGCTTATCTGCTCTTACAATTAATCAATATAAATCATTTACATTTTAATTGTAATAACTTTTAAGAAGAGTCCTTTGAAATTTCAAATAATTTGGTCGAGTACTTTTCCAGATTCCCATATCAGAAATATTCCAAATAATGCACTTTTATTATTATATCTATCTTGGGTTTGCATGTCCACTTAGTATATTTCGTCTAATACATTCAGAATCGTACATATGGGATTGGGAAAATCAAAATTTAAGTAATTCAAGTAAGTGGAAAACCACAGAAGATTATAGAAAACTGTGAGATCAAGTAGTTGGGCACTTCAAATAATGTCATGCCTAATTGCAGTTAGTGAAAATTTTATTAACATTGGAAGGTTTAATACTGGAGTTTGCACTACTCAGATAATAAACATAGGTTACTTGTCAATATTTCTAGTCTGGATGAAAAAAAAAACAGCTCTGAAACTCATCTACTAGCAATAGAAAATTTAAGTATAAAAAGACGGCCGAAAGTCTCTTACGTAGCAAGATGCCAGACGCAGTCTTTTTGAAGTAATGTCATGAATACTTTTATAGGATTATAACGGTACACCTTTAGTGAAACAATGAAAAATGACAGATTCAGAAATATAAAAAATAAGATCTTTTACAACAAAGTTTGGTAAATGAGCTAGAGAAAATGTGATTGTTCAGATATCGTACAACAACAACTTTCCGCATTTTTAGAAGACGTTAAATTTTTTACCTAGCATACAAAACAAATCCATTGTTCATATTCTCCGGTTCAGTAAATTACAAAAATAATCGTTTTGAAAAGTGTGACTGAGATACTTAAGAGTGATTTTAATTTTTCCTTCCCATAAGAAACCAATTGCTCAACCAATCTTGAAAATCAATCTCTAACGACACCGCAATTGATAACACATCAATAATGGCTGGGAAAATATAACTTTTCTGCATTTTAGCATGTCAGGTCTAATTTTATCGTTTTCTTCACGTTATAGAAGGGAATGAAAGGAATTTTTAATTAACCAGAAATGGATCGGTCTTGAAATAAAATTCAGTGAAGAAGAATGTTCGAATGAAAATCTCTTCATTAAAAATTCTTCTGAGATGTCTTCTTGAATATTAAGAAGCGGGTCTTCCGCTTGCGCTCATCTCGACGAAGACACAATCGGCGCTTGACTTTGTTTTTCAACTTCCTGGAACGAGAATCTCTCTTCCCAGAAGTAACGGAAAGTGCACGGAAACCCGTTGTATCGGATTTGCTTTTTTTATTTTGGCCCAGGGTCTTCTACACCGTCTTGTCTTTAACCTAATCATTACCAGGTTCATATTTATTATCTATTCTTTATCTTATTTTGTTCCTTTATCGTATTTCTTTGCTATAGGTTTCACCAATATTCCCGTCCCTGGACTCTAATCTACTATCCTGTGTAATCTCTCTTTTTAATTCGTCTCTTATTATGCCTAATTTGGTTACGGATTCGCCTTTGTTTCGAGATTTCATACTTGTTTGCGACACGCGTTTTGATAGTCTTGGAGTTGACTAGTTTAGTTCAGCATGTATACAGTGCAAAGTCTAGTAATAGGAAATGCAAAAAAAGCAAGAGAAACAATGAATACTTAAATACTTGCTTCTTAAACAATTACATTTTGAATAAATTTTGAAAAAATTTAATTGTTAATTTAATTAAATTCTCCATCTCATATGAAAACCACGCGTTAACTTTCTGCAAGCTCCATAAAATTTTAAAATATATTTGACCAGTAAAAATATTGTTTTTAAAAGTTTTAAAATCATTTGAATACTCATAACGGTTACCAAAATATGTCATCACGATATCGTTTCTTTCGTCATTATTTTCATAGATTGTTCTCATTTAAGGAAGGGACTTTTTTATCGAGCACAGTTTGGAAATTAAAGGAAAATTGAATGATACAGTTTAATTTTTTTCATCAATGGTAGAAAGACATTATTTTTTACATGATTGCCTAAAAGAACGTGATATTTCAATATGCATTTCAATCACATTAAAGTGGAAGAGTTTCAAGTTTTTAATATATGTTCGGATTCACTGAAACTCAAGTATTGAAGTTATAAGCGTTTTTCGCGGGAAACAACGAATGTCCCCGCCTTATGTTCAGTTGATTGATTGTGATTGGTTTCTAATGTGGGACGTTACGTCCTGTGATGTGATTTTGATGCTTTTCCAGTAACTCAATTACGACGGGAACATACTTGTTCTCTTTATTGCTTTTTTAGTTTTCCGTGATATCTCTATTAAGGAAAAACAGATTTTTTGATTGATTATTCTCATGAAAGACTTGTGTTCCGCGTACGTTTCATCACTACCGTATTCAATGTATTAGCACAAAATTCAATGAAATTTCCATTTCGGAAAATTAACCTTAATAAATAAGATTAGTGTGGCTACTCACCATTTTGGAAAACATGAAACACTTCTTTATTGTGAGTCTTGTACAAATCCAAAACTTACGTGGTATTGAGATGTAATTTAAAATAAATGCTTTCTATTAATTAGAATCTATTTTTTCCCTGATGTGAAAGTAATTCTTAAAATTCCTTAATAATTAATAAAAACATAAAAGGAACAGTCGCATTCTTCTCGGTAAAAGAGATTTTTAATACTTTCTCCTGAACAATTAGTAGTATTAGTGAAGAAATATTAGTATAAAGGAAGAAACCTAGACTATTTAATTTGTTATTTAAACATTATATTACGTATTGAGAAAAATATAACTCGAAAATCTATTCGTATCTCCCCAACTCATGACGACAGCTCGATGCACCTGACTGACCCTATTACTATGGTTATAAATTTTTGCATTACACTAGCACTGTCTATATAGTACTTGCGGAATAAAGTAGTAACAGGCTACCATCTATTAAATCATGTCTATTCGTCCAGATATCATTCCATATTTGAGGCAAGGTCAGGGAGAATGAAATGTGATAAATTGCACTTGTTTGGTTTTAAAATACGTGTCGGTGCATTTACTTATAAATTCCCATCATTGGCGTATGAATTGTTAAATTCCACCCTGAACGATAATATCTCAAATTTCTAAACTGAAACTGATATAAAAATTACTCGCAAATATTTTCTACAACAATAATGTTGTTTCTACAACAAAAATATTTCATCTGGTAGCAAATGGAGTTGTCAGGGAGAAATTTTGATGTCCTATCAGAAGTAGATTTCATATGCATGTGACCATGACTGTGCCATATCACAATGCGTGCTGTTCGAGGTGGTACACTTGCTTGCAGTGTAGTAAGTCAAGGGTTCGCACAAATCTGATCTTTGGATAGCAGTTTGGGAACGCTGATATAGCACATCATAATGCATAAATAAGATACTAACAAAAGCTTTGAAATGTATCTGGTTAGATTGATTCTAAAACAATGAAGGGTTTCAAATTTAAAATTTAAAATCATGGAGAGCAAATTCTATAACACGGAGAGTATCTTACTATCTGAAATTTTCATTGACAGTTAATGCAAAGAAAACTAAGGTTGTACATTAAGAACTGTTCAGTATTTGAGAAGAATGAAAAATATACATTTTATGGTCTTAAAAGAAAAAAGATCAATTACTTTGACTATCAACGTTTACGTTTTTTGGAAGGTTATTCGAGCAAAAAAAGAATATTAGAAAAAAACATGAATGGTGATATTCGCCATGTTATATGAAACTGAAGAAGCGATGGAGTTACGAATGAAAGTCTTTTTTTTGTTTCTAATTTTCTATCGCTCGCAAAGGTTTGGCTGCGTCGTGTTGACGAATGCAAGTCCATGAGATCTGTAAAACACATGAAAACGCCGCGGTACACAAATATAAGTTTTAAGTAGGAATAGGAATGTTCTTTTTTAATCTGCGAGTGTCGTCACAGGGCTATAATGACCTAGTTGCTGGCGAGCCCTAAAGCTCCAATAAAAAAGGATCGTCAATAAAGTAAAGAACAATTGGGAATAAGTTATAAGGAACTAAAGCTATCATTACGAAGCTTTATTTACAATGTGCCTTAACGTGTTTTATGATGAAGTCGTCATGGTGGGAGAGGTATTTATGAAACATAAACCCAGCCCTGAGGAAGACAATGTAAGTCGACAAATTTTCGACGAGGAAGTTTAAAAAATAACTAAAATATAGATGTTTATTCGATGAAATGAGTAATAATATTCCATCGATGAATTCGTGGGACGTAACGAGGAACAAATGCGTTCATACTGCTGTTGTACTTTTCTGCCTCTATTCTATTTTTAATCCACTTGGGATTCATAGCTAAAGGATAAATAATGTACTCAACAGTCCATTGTGAGTTTCTGAAAAAACTTAAAGTTCCATCCCAAACAAGATATGTGGAATATTGTCTGCAAAAGTGTTCCTGATCCACGTTAACGGCAGGTCATGGTCGCATCTGCAGAAACACAGCGGGGACTTTGAGGTTTAAAGTGAAAAATATTTGGACATCCCCCTACTACCTTGACCAGGCACAACGCCGATTGTCACCTGAGAACTAGACAAAATCCGGAAATTAGATAAAATTTTGGCAGGGAAATGGCAAATAAGGACTTAGTAGAAGCAGATGTTCTGGCTCTAGTCATGGCGGCAGTTCAACAGTGGTATTGAGAAACTCTTCCCTTGTTACAATAAGAGTCTCGAATGCTATGGAAACATTGAAAAATACGTCAAGGTCCCGTAACATTGTTAATAAAGTTTTGTAGTGATATCTTTTGTTCATTTCTTATGGTCAAACGTTCTTTATTTGGACTATCTTTCTACATAGCGGACGGTTGTGGTAAATGTCATGACGTCTATGAAGGAGATACCTGGCGTGTGCGGTGGCGGATATGACCCGGTGTTGATGCTGTCCTGTAGTAGGAAGTTATGTGAAGTTGCCGCTTTTCTACTCAGGGCCAGATGTTCATAGAGACACTTCTACTGAAGTGCCTAACGGATGGAGAACTTGTTTGTCCGAGAATGTTGACTATACCACCGGCATCGACGCTGCTCCACTCGATAGAAACTTGTATAGAAATGTCCCTGTGCACTTCTCCCGTGTGTACGTACAAGTGTCACAAACTCTGAGAGCAAAGCAGTCGTCTCACAGCGTTGACAATTTCATTAGTCAAATGTATATGAGAGAGATCTCAGGAACCTACGTAATTTTGATTATATATGTCCCAGCCAGTGATAATGAATTTTTAGTTTTTATGTTAGCGGTCATCTCTTTGAATTTCAATAAATCATATCCATATTTTTGAAATTCTTTTACAATACTCGATTTTAATTTTTTTTTCGTTTTTTCGATAAATGTACTCTTGCTGTAAGGACCACAACGTCCTTCAAAAATGATGTTTCCTCGAGTAAAAAATTCTAAAGCTCCAACCTATTCATAGATTTTTGAGTTCTATAAAAATTATATGAAAATGTTCGCAAAATTCCTTTGCTGCCGTCCATATTTTCAGGAGAAGATATTGAGGATTCCCAATACACCGAGCTTTTCTTGTGCGATTCAAGCGTCCAAAACTTGTAACCATTCTTTGTGAATAAAAAAGGACATATTAAGCAATATTTTATAAATGTTTGATAACTCTGGTGATGGACATACGGATTCAGACGCAAAAAGTACAATATTTCCGAATTTTAAGGGAAGTTTTTGCATTTGAACTGGTTGAGCGGGCATCAATTGAATTAGTATTTTCGAGAATTACTTTCCTCTAATACTGTAATTAATAACAATTCTGCAGCGTATTTAATTATGTCATATTCCTTTTTTTTACCTTCAATCATATCTTTACACCTTTAATATTACATAATTATAGTTTTAATAAAACTTCACTTTCATAGAACCTTTGATCGGAATTGATGGGATGGTTCCATCTTCAGGAAAGTAAATTTTTTTATTGTCCTCAGCGTTGCCATATACAGTTTGTAACTCCATTTTTGTCAGAAAAGTTATCTATTTATAAATACTACCGAACTTCTTTACAGTGTATGTGATGTACTTTCAAAATCGATACATTATATTATATGTTCCTGTCCTCATGAGAGGAAATGTTCCATTACACGAAATCGGCAGCTTTTCTTCTATGATAGGATTACGCAGAGAATCTATCTAGATACGGAATCCAATTCTTTGCCGATGAATTACACATTCACTGTGGAATCTGTTGTGATCACTTGAGAAGAGTGAAAAGTTGTTGGATAGTTTGATGTAATCCAAACTAAGGAAACTAGGTAGTTGAGAGAATTTGTTCTAAATCATCAATAAATATTGTATTCAGCATAATAGCACGAAAGTAAAACAAGTTAAAAACAATTTGTATAGGAGAAATTGTTTAGATATTCATTGTGAGTTCTAAACATAATTTGCACAAACTAATTTCGATTTCGGCGATTGTTTGGTAACTTATTGGACATCCGTAGAATCAGCAGGAAATGCCTCTTTATCTATGGAAGTCCAAGACACATTGGGATGAAAACTAGAGTTAACCGTATCGAACTGGATTTCGGTCAAAATTAATTGGTGAAATAATTCCATAGTACCTGAATAGTTGAATCCTTCATTAAAAGGCGTATTTTTGTAACTTGAATGTTTTGGAATTGGCATATTAATGTCCGATATTTCACTTATATAGTAAGTTTAAGAGCAGCGATTATTTACTATCGAAAGTTGATTGAATTGTTAAAGTACGTTTTAGTTTTGAAGATTTCATCTGGTTCCTTGATTAAATTTTTATTTCCCTGACCATTAAGAATCATAATATCACGAGGAGTCATGAATATCGTTTAATATGTTATTCTTTATATTAAGGAGTCTTTAAGAAATTTTTGGAAGTGATTGAATTTTTGGAATAGAGAATTGGTGAATATCTGTTATATCTCGTTTATTGGATTACACTGGAAGAATGTGACAAAGATTGGAAGCGAATTAAAGAAGTTTAATGTCGTTTTCAAAAATATTCCTACGTCACGTAACAAAACTATAGTTATGGAATAACATTCAAAAATATTTGTTACGTTAACTGTATTAGTACACTACTTGCGGTAATTCGTGAATTTCAAAGCTATGTGGGGGTTAATTTGCATGAGGCAAGTTTCTCCAGTTTTTGAGCCGATGTAAAAAAATATTACCCAACTTCTTCCTGTGGTAAGATATAATCGACAAAGCCACAACTTGCAGCTCTTCTTCTAAGAGATCTAATGAAGACCCTCTTCTGCTTTGTTAGCTTAGAACCTCACGTATAGTGATAACGCTCACCACTTTGGAATTACTCAGACTTTGGAAGATGCTTGTTTCTAACAGTAATCAACGCAGCTCTGGACATGCCGTTCTAGTCTCATGCGCAAAGTGTTCACTAACCAGATACTATGACCCTCGCGTGTAACTTATAGGGTTCTCATAACCACAAATTGAGTTAACTCGAAGCTCATTAAAATGATTAATTAATGGCAAATACATTTTTCAGGATATGCGAAATTTTGAAAACAGATTTGTGAACGTTAAAAAACTTTGATTTGAAGTGCCGAAATTATATAAAAAAATTTGACTGAACATCATTTTCTTTTTTTATTCTTTATGTGAAAAACCCCTTTTGAAAGAATATTTATTTTAAAAGTCTGTTTTCTATATATTATGTGTTTAAAGACGAAATGTCTTTAAGGCCATCGCAGTTAACGGCAGGAACGAACTGTAACGGCAGGACATAGCTTTGTGCTTCACTAAGGAGAACTAATTGAAACAGTCTTCCGCATTGTATGGTGACGTCTTAACGCTACTTTGGACGTCCTCCGACGAGGGAACTTGCGAAACGCTTGTTTCGAACTATAGAATTCAGAGCAACGCTGGACATCCCCTGCGCGTCACCTTCCCTACCTGTGGCCTAGAGATGACATTGCTGTCTTGGGGGTCTTATGAGGGTTCATCAACCCCTCCCACTTCATTCAGGCCATAATGGGGCGGCACCGGGTCGATCCTACATCGGATGCAACTACCAACATCGAATTACTGAATACTAGACATCTACTTGAGTCTCACCTGAGAATACTCAATATACAGTACACACCCTATTAAAAATATTAAAGACTTACATCAAAATACTTTGAAATATAATTCATACAAATTTTATTTTACTTATTTCAGGATTTAAAATTTTCTATTCCGTTCAAATTTCTATAAAACTCAAATTTAAAAATAAATAAATCACAGTCCAGAATCTTGGTAATGACACCTTATTTTAGGCAATTGGTTATAAATAACTCTTAATGTATTACGAGAAGAATGGATGGTAGGAAAATGGGCACTTTTAAAAATAATAATATATTAAAAATATACTTAAATGTTTGAAGAAATTAATTTATGTTTTAGACATAAGATAAAGAGATTCTGAGATTAAAACATAGTATTTAAATTACTTTCGGAATGATAGCAATAGGCTATCAATAATGTCTGTTAGGACGTCAGGATGCCATGCGATTTATGAATTTGAGACAGTCACATTCTTTTTATGTATACTTTAGATTTTTGCCCAGAGGAGTTGTATAGGAAGAGTTTGGGAGCGAGAGGTGATTAATCTCTAAAGCAATAATGTATTGAAAATCCTAAATGTACCTGGGAGTTTTGTGAAATAAGTTTAATATATCTTACGAATACGGATCATCATTTGTTTAGTTATATTCGAGTAATTTAGGTCCTGATCGTTTACAATGCCCTTTACATCCACAAATCCATGCACGTTATTCAACTCTTGTTGCTTGTTGAACACACACACACACAAAGCAAGTCGTATCAAGCAAGAAACAAAACATGCTCGACTGCGTTGGAAGCAGGACAGATGAGTCCGTGGATGCGATATCCGAACAGTGAGTCCCCTTCAACAAGCGATCGGCATCTAATGACCGCTCTGGCGTTCGGGACATGACAGCGTCACGTCGAGACGCGACGCTCTCGACGATCCATCGCATCAGTCCTGCTCCAATCATCCACCTCCACCCCAACCCGTACACGCCTTGTCCTTCGTTGATTCGCTATTCAATTATTTATTTCATTTTATGGAGTTGATAGCCATTTCATAAAGGATTGTACCAAGGTTTACATACTGTTCATACCTTCGCACTCACGTTGTTTTTGAGGTCAAACGTTGCCTCTATTTTCGTGCTTTTCACGAACCATTTGTGTTTCAGCACTAACTTTTTCATAAGTCCGCCCTATTCATTATAGTTTCCTTCTGTTTTTGCATGCCTTGCCTTCGTTTTTTAATTTTTTGTTGGCATTACACTTTCTAGTATACTTTGTGAAGTCATGCTCGCTGTCAATGGTTTCTTCTTCCTTCTCATAATTGTATTGGTTTTTTTCGTGTTACTTTTTTCTTTTTGTTTATTACACTTAACTTATTTACTTGTATTATTTTGTATCATAGTACTTTCAAGGAAAGATCATAGTGGTTTGTGTGCACGGTATTTTCTGGTATCAAATAAAATACTGCGAGTTATTGTTATTTCAATATCATGAAATTATAAAGAATCTTATGTATCTTTCAGATTTCAATTTGGTATTAAACAGGACAACACGTTTCTATTTTGTATGACACAGGAAAGGTAACATTTTGAACCTTGTATGGTCATTGTTGAGCGATGTATTCTTATTAAACCAAACGTTAAATTAATCGCAATAAACATTTTAATGTTATAATCTATCCCATGATTTACGTTAACTTGGGTTTCCGCGGCCGGAGTGAATACAAATTTGTTTGTCCGGGACAAACAACGTCTCAGTAGACAGAACTACCAACGATTCGGTCATCTTACTGTGGCCTTCTACAGAATAATGTCAGAGTCGTTCACACCTAAGTCGCTGTCATACTCTGCAGACGAGAAGGTCTAGCGAGGTAATGTCTTCTGAGATGCGGTTTGTTCCAGACAAAGAACTTTATACACATGAATCACGTTGTTTAAAATATTGCCGCGTGTCAGATTATGTATGAGTATGACTGTGTTCTCGATTAGGGGATTAATAGAATCCATATCTTTGACACTTTGTAGCTGTTTCTTATGTTAATATACGCTTTGCGTGACATTGGTATCACAATTGATTATATGCTACGTTGAAACACATTTTTTCAGCTATTTGCTTCAACCGTATTGTCGTCGCAATTGTTATAATGTTATAAAATATTATTGAATCCTTACTATTGTTTAATAGTTTTGTCTAAACTTACTTATCCTTGAAAATGAAATTAATTTTTTTAGTGTCATCAACCATATTTTTATTGTTAAAGTTAACTTTATTTGTAATTACGCTAAAAAGCGTCACACACGCCATCTATATTTATTTATTTGTGTGATGTCACAGTTTTGGATACTGCGAGAAACATTTAATACTTCAATACGTGTCTTTTCGGAAACATTTTTGCGAATTGCTCTCTGATGAATAAATATATTACTGGAGTTTTTTGAAATAAATCTTATGCTCTTAAAATATTATACCTCACACCAATTGATGGAGGTTACGAAGATCTTGTGCAAGATATTTGGTAAGTATTATATTTCATTCAAATCAGGGTGTAAACATGGTACGATTTGATTCATTCTTTTCTCTGCCTTTCGTGGCCTCCAAAATCATCCTTACTTCTTTTCTTAAGATATCGCTCTTTTATTGTATGTTCTAGAATTTTTACCACCAGGAAAGTTTTTCTCTATCTTCCATTTCATTCTTTTATGACCAAAATTTATATCTTTTTTTATGACCTACATTCCCATCACCAAGTTCACTCCACTTTATTCTCTTAACTTAACCTATATTTTATTTCTTGACGTCTTCTCCTACGTGATCCGAGTTAGGTCGTTCATGTATTTCTCACAGATTTTTTCGAAATCAAATATGATTCTTTCTTTTTAGGTAGATATTTAAAAGAGCTTTACCAGGACCTATATAAATTAACTTTAAATGACAAAATGTATAGTATTCGTCCGTTGAAGGTCATAAAGTCTTTCATTTTAAAATAACTAGTCTAGATAAATATTTCCGTTAAAATTAGCAAAAATATGTTTTCTTATGTTTGTTCTTCATTCTTCAAGATTCTTTGGAATAAAAATGTATTCATTAAACTTATGTGAAAAATATGAAACTTTGATGGTATGATGATCCTCTTATTATGTTATTGACTGAAACTGGTATTTTTGTCATTACCATTTGGGAATTGTTTTGGATGGGTGGGTTATTTTTTGCGTTATAGTTAGATGAAACAATTTGTATATTAATTTTGGTATCCACTTATTCTTTTAAATTTACATAAAATCATTCACATTTTACGATATTGCCAATATATTTGGCGTGTTTTTAAGAAAATTCACCAAATATATTATTAATTAATGATTCTTTTTTCGATTAGAACAAATTACGTGATTTAGAAACAATTTCGATAGAAAGGATTAAGACGCTATAGTTATACTATTTTTAAATTGCACATCCTTCTCAACAAGATGGCCACCAGAAGCTTAAGTGGTAGTGATAAAAGTCTGAAATAATATTTTTACTGTCAAAAATAAAGAGACACCGAAAATGTATAATTAAAAATTAAATACAATAAAATATTTCAGACACACATTAATTTTTCATTGGTTGATTTCTTACCGATGGACCTAAAATTCGCTGCTTGTGGAAAAAAGTACGGAGATGTTACATTTACGGACACTCTTCTTTGCGCTTCTTCCTTTTGTTCAAAGAAGAATAAATTGTTACATAACTTATTGAAAAAAAATATTTTTTTGGTTGGTGGAATTTACTTCAGGACTTCTTCTAATAGCTGTGGAGAGCACTATTTAATNATTATAGAATTCTTCTAATAGCTGTGGAGAGCACTATAAAAATTGTAGAACAAAAAACAAGTAAACAGCCGTGCATGCACTCAAGAAAAAAAATTAATATTAATTTTTCAAAACCAAAAATGATTGAAACGCAAATGAATAAATGAATTAATACCAGTACCATGCGATCAGCGGAGCAGTTCTGTCGAGAGCGTTGTTACCGTGCCTATTCAGTACACGATGCTGGTATAAGTTTCACAGTTGTGGAGTTTAGTTTGCGGACTGAATACTCTCGGTAAAAACGTGCACGACTGTACTGCTCTGCTGGTCACTTTTGAAAACGTGGTTTTATTTATCACTTGCTGTAGGCTACGTAAATAGTTTTAAGGGGAGACATGAGGCAACCATTTCACCTATGCCACTAAAGCTAATTTTTGACTTCTGAAGGTATACTTTTTGGAAAAACTAGTAAACCTAGAACTCTGATTGATCCCAAATAAATTGAACTACATTAGATTTATAGAAATTGTTTTGATATTTTATAGCTTTTGTTAATTTTTATTTTGACAGATTATAATTTATAAATAATTTTCGATCATAATTTTTTTTCGCAATTTACTAGGGAACATGCATTGCTATCTTGCGTATTTACTGTAAGAATGTGAATGTTTTAGTTTTGAGATAAGTGAAAAAAAATGTGTTGAGAAAAATTGATTTAAACTTAACACTTGTATGTTATTGAAGAAATTCCGAATAAAAACTTACATTAATACTTCCCTTAACCGTATTGAGCTTCATCTGAATCTTACTGGTCTTCTTTCTTTCTTTCTTTTATCTGGTTTCCTTGGTGCAAACCAAATAATATATTATTCAGGAACTTATGTTCAATTAAAAAAAGGATGTGGCATTTAAATGTTGCATGTGCAGGATTACAGGAAAAAATATATAGCTCATGAATTAATAATCAGATTCACACGAAACAGAGAAGAGTTTACGCAGAAAAGAGCGGGGTGTTCAAATTCATTAAAAAACGAAAAATCGAAAAATTCATGTACCTACTGTCTCCCCTTAAAAGTTTCAATTAATTTATAATATAATTACGCCATTTTTATGTGTACAACTATATAATTGTATCCCTTAATAATGTGTCGGATGGTTTTTAGGAATTTAGGGTGACAAAAACAACAACTAATTACTCATATGTTGCAATTAGAAGCTTGAAATTATTAAATACTATCACAAATACAACAGTCATCATTCTCTAAAAAAACAATTATTTTTGTCACCCTTATGGCGTTTTCCATTTACTGCTGTGAGTGTCCACGAGAACCGAACAAATACGACATTGCTCCACGCTAGTTTCCCACTCCTCCGGGAGAGTGTAGCAAGTAAATGGAACATTTTTGCAGCATTTCATAAAAAATAAATACGTAGACGTATGAACGAAAAACCGTAAAAAGCTATTTTTTTTCAACCATTTCAGGTTTTAAGAAATTAATATTCATTAATAAACCCAGATTTTTAACTTGTGTATACGCAGAACAAAATGACAAATCCAATGGTGTTAGTTCATGTGAAATAGTTTTATGTCCATGTAATGCAGTAAATATATTCCTCTATCTTGATTGTAGGATTTTTTTGGGGGCTTTACGGCTCATGTCGACATCAAAGGTCATTGGAGCCCGAAAAACTTGTACAGGTAGGGAAAATGCAGAAGGTGTAGTGAAATAATATGTTAGGCAGAAGGTGTAGTGAATATGTTATTACGTGATCTTTTAAGATTGCATTCTTTCACAAATACTGCTGTACAAGTGGCTTTATTTGTAAGACACATATAATTAATTAAAGATGACTGGAATATTACTTCATTCATTCTATGCTGGTAACGCCTAAATTATCGAAGAGGATTAATTGTTCGAAAAGGAAAATCGAAGTATATTTTTCCTTGTGAAAAATATTTGGTCATAAAATTACTAGTTCAAGAATAGGCAAATAAGCCGTTGTAACCAATAACAAAATGTAGTGTTAATGTGTTAAAATATATTATTTGAAAATGTATAGATTAACATAGATACAGATTTGTAAATTTAATTACCATTTGTTTGGAGAAATTAATGGAAATGAATATTCAGTAAATGTGAATATCGATGACCACGTAGAGTATTTGAAAGTTTGGACTTGTAAATTAATTTTACATTACTATCTAAAATGTTATACTCATTTAATATTTCATGAGATATATGTTTATCCGAAAATTAATTCCTCTTTCTGTTTCTGTCAAAATTATGTTGAACAAACATTTTACGTCGGGTGAAATTCTATTCACAATGCTGGTTCCTGTGTTACATCTAAAATTACACGAATCAATAGAGAGTTGGGTTGCCACTTCTGTTGATGCGTTTCCGAGAGATCTTTTTTCAGCCTCTCTCGTTGTCTGATAACAAAGATGTTCTTGATATCATAAATTTCGTTTGACAATATTTTAACTTTTTGTATCGCATTATGTTTAAAAATATTTATTGTGAAAATTATTTAATTGGGCCCAGTTCGGCACCTCGAGAATATTTCACTCCAATTCACTTTGGGAGTAAGGGAAAAATTTCTTCCAAGTAATTCATGATGTCGAGTATAAAATATAAAGATTAATTATTGTTATAAATTGCACATATTAATTATTATTATTATGATTAATTATTATTACATAATTCTGAAAATATCTCACAATAAACATACTTATACAGATTTATTGAGTCGTTGATTCTCAAAATTAAAATAAAGTAGTTTAAACGACAGTTTTTAGAATTGCATAACGCAGGAGGTTGGACATTCTTTTCCATTATGACCGACATTTTTGCAGACGACTCCTCTTTTATTGAGACCACTGTATAAAAAAAATGAATTCTCGTATCAAAACCCTGTGACCTAGCTGTACTCTATATCCGTTGGATCCTCCCCAAACCGGGGACTCCCCCACCACCCAACTGCAGCTGATGGACCTTCAGTCACCGCTGCAGGGTCGGGGCGGCGGTGGCCGGCTGTCAGTCGCAGCCCTATACCCGCGCCACCGTTCTCATCCCTCATCCCAGTGGTCAGTGTAACCCCGTGACCAGAGCGTTGTCGATCTTCAACATGTCACCGATGCTTACCGATGTGACCGACCGTTCCATGCCACCAGCTTACGGATTTTAAGATCCTTCGAACTTTGGTCAGATTACCTTTACACAATAAAAGTCCAATAACTAGACACTTATTAGCTTACTAGTTTTTCTGAAAATCAAACTAATTTTGTTTGTCTCACCAACCACACATTTGTTCTTAGGATAAGAGGCAAATGCTGTTCCATGTCCGGAGGAAGGTTACTAAACAAGATTGCTGTGCAGTCGTAAGTTAACTCTTAAGAATATATATNATATATATATATATATATATGGTTGGCGAGACTAACAAAATTAGTTTCATTTATGCCAACAAAACGTCACCAATACCGTCTAGGTTTTCTGGCATTTTAAATTATTTTTGTGGTATTCTGCTAGAAACCCCAAGCTTTGAAATTAGTTTATGTTGATCAACATAAAATCCAAACTCTTGGTCTTGGCAAGTGAGGGGCTTTACGGTCCTTGTAAATAGTTTTAGTGTTGATTTACAGGTATTTCTTACTTAACATTGAAAAAACTGAGTCATAAGACTCGTATTTATATTACATAATTCTTTAATTAGCCGTTTTTAATATAGTTCATAAAATCTAAGATTTGGCCTTTTAAAAATGAGTTAATTATATGCATATTTTGCATGCTTGACTGATGTTTGTAAAAATGTTTTTCTGATTAAATAACAGTTGTTTCACAGTAGTTGAAGCATAAGAATCGTATATGATTTTTTTTACAATTTTAACCTCTAGTTTCGGTATTCTTTCTACTCGAGGGTTTTAGCTCTATTTAGTATCATGTTCTCGTTGTAAAGAAGAGTAATTGGAAAACTGAGCGAGGTATACTCCAAATTATTTACGTTACTAATACGTAACATTTTAACATTCTGTTACGAGTAATTACAGTTTCAACATTTTGTTATTCATTTTTATTCATTTTATTAAGTCTTTTCCCGTCCCGTTTCAGGAGAGTAATTACCGGGGTTGTAAACACTCTAATTTCGGTCTCTCAATTCTTTCCTCCGTTCTCTTCTCACCCTCATTCGTATGTCATTCTGTACTTTTGAGTAACACGTCATTGTTTGTTTTCTGTATCTGTTCAGTCTCGCAATTATCATTTCACAATCGTTGTATTCATTACTGAATCGTCTTGTTCTGATTTCTTCATTATCCCAATTACCTTATGATGATTCACCAATCATTCCTTCATTCATACAATGTTCGATATTTTCCTGTAGTCATATTATTGCCCGGCGTAAGCGGTACCATTTCGCCTGAGTGAAACCTATCACCATGGCAAGTTAATGTCCCCAACCACGGGGAGGTAGGTACCTTACTACTATCCAACGAAAGGTCTTCTCAATTCAAATACCTTTTCAATATAAATTTGCGTTGCTTCAAATATCTTCGTAATTCAACCAACCGATGATTCTCCTTCCATACAAAAAAACCCATTCCGCTTGAATCGGCAAACCATTCTGCTCTTTCCAGATTATAATAAGAACAGTCCAATACTATATGTGCTACATTCTTTTCACAATTCTCGCAGAAGCAGTCTGTATTATCTCGCAAACCTTGTCGACACCAATATTTATAAAAATCACCATGGCCTATTAGGACTTCTATCATCTTTTTCCCTAGTTCAGTGCTTATATTTTTCTGTTAAATCTACTTTCCGGATAAATGAATACAACTCTCTCCGTTCATGCGCCCTATCCCATCGTATTTGCCAACAATACCACAGTTTAAGTCTGATCGTCTTATATCATTCTTTGTCTGTCACCGTAATTAATTCCCCATCTATATTCACTGTGTTTGGCCTTCGGACGTTGTAACTCAAAACATGTTCATCAATTTTCAAGTCTATGGGCAACAGTCCTAATATTACAAGCATTGATTTCGTAGCCACACTCTTGTAACCGCCATACCAATAGAGTAGACTGAGTCGTTGGATACTCGATAACTTCCGCACCACATGTCTCGTCTTGACACGATCTCCCCATATAACGCTACCGTACGTTATCATTGGTTCCAAAACACCTTTATATAACTGTTTTAAATTAGATTCTGAAATATTATGTTTATTAATAACAAAACGTTGTGGGTCATACACGAACTTAAATACCTTTGTCCGCAAATATTCCAAATGTGGAGTGAATGTTAATCTCTCATCTATTATTATTCCAAGATACTCCACTGTTTTCTCAATTCATAGTCGTCATTCACCAACTCATACAATTGAGTTACGTCTAGATATTGTAGGACGTAGGCCTAACACCAATCCCACCGTTTTATCCTCTGAGATTACTAATTCAACGTCTGAGCTGTAGCGTTTCAATCTCGTTAACATTTCCTTCCCTTTTGTCTCTAAGTCACGTCTGCTTTTCCCACCAATGAGTAATACTAAATCGTCCGCATAAGCAGTGAAAAGAATATCATCTTCATCCAAACGATTGAGCACCACATTTAACAATATATTCCATAGCAGGGGCCCTAAATGGCTTCCCTGTGGGCATCCCTTTGTGAACTCTCTGCACAATACCTCATCTCCAATTTTCAGCATTATATATCGGTCACGTAACGAGCATATAGTTCTGTGTGGTACTCCCTTTTTTCTGAGCTCTTCCAATACCATTTCCCAGTTCACGCTATCAAATGATCTTTCATAATCTATAAAGATTAGTATACGGTATTTACAGTTACTTGCATCTATATTACGTTTGAGATGTTTCAGTGCATCTTCTATGCCTCTGCCTCTCATGAAACCAAATTGGTTTACACTTATTTGCCCATCTACTATGTTTCGCAACTCGCGCTCTAATATCTTATCGAAAATTTCCCCAAATACAGGCAGCAACGGAATCGGGCGATAAGATGAAGACTTTTGGAGGTCCCTTTTACCGGGTTTCCGAAAAAGGATATTACTGATATTGTTGTTAGTATCGGATCTATAGCAGTTCACAAATTGGAATGTGATGCAATAAATACTGTTTTGAAGTTGGCCAAATCTAACACGAAGGGGAAAAGTGAATGCCATGTCAGTTTCTAATTTCGTTCAGGTGATACCAAAGTAATGTTATGGGGGCATTCAAGAGAGAATTTCATGTTGAATTTTAATTTTATAATGTATAGTTTTTGATAAATCTATATTTTTCTTATTTTCTCTAACGTCAGATAATATATATGTAATAAAATTGCTAACATTATTGAGAAAAATATTTTATGCTTTTCCTTGATTTTCGCTTTCAAAATTTTTTTTTACACGAAGTCAAAGCTGTAACCATAGTCACTATTTCAATCAACTTTAATGTCAGGAATCCACAAAATGAATTTCCTATTTTGAGCAGAAAACAAAATGATGATATCCTGGTGAGGTAATTTGAAAGACTTTATGTGAATTTTAATAGTATAGTATAAGATGAGTACACGCTGCATTTCTTGCATGAATTTTGTGATCTTGGCAATGATTCTTTCTTAAATGTGCCGTTAATATCTGCTAAAATACTATTCAATAACGTATATGTAATGTTGATTAGTATGTTTTCGTTTATAATTATTTTTTTCTTAAGTAATATCATAAAGGAAAAAGGATTTCTTTTTTGAAAAGAGACAAAAAAGGTAAGATCAAACGTGTGACTGTTAATTAGAGGCAACTATATTTATCTGTAATGTCAGAAACAATGTTTTTGAAGCAAATTCTTGACCACTAAGTGAAATAAAGAGGTCAGTCATAGTAAATAGATCAGGTAAATAGAAACTTCGGAAGTGTTAATTACTGTCAACAAAATAATTGATTGTTTCTTGTACTTTTGTGTTCAAAATTTAATCACAACTGAAGAAACGGGTAATATTTTATTCACTGACGCAATAAATGGTAGTAAGACATTCTTAATAGGGCCTTGCTTACAACACTCGCAATTCATGAAATATCATGTACACAGTTATTAGACATCAGATTCTTCTTGATTAGACGGAGCATTGCGAATATGGTATCAGAGTAGAGCATTTTTTGGATGCAAAATCATGTAGTGATTTTTTGATTTTTTACATGTATACTTGAAGGTTTTTATTTTATTTTCCGATTTAATACTTGTACTGTCTGTCTGAGAAGATATAATGATCTTGACATTGGCAAGCCCTAAAGACCCAATAAAAATACTCATTGTCTAACATCTTTCTTCGGTAATAAATAATCTTATAACATATTTTTTTCAATACCTCAATAGTGCTGCATGATGTATTGTGGAAGTGACGTCTCGAATCGAAGTAAGCGAGACTTCTTGTAATCACTTGAAGTACTTTCCTTCAGTTCTGAAGTACGGTTTATTATGATTAACAACATCGAATTACCTGTGACCTTCTTGAACGTTCGATATAATCGCACAAACGCAGTCAAAGTCACTCGAAATTTGAAATTAAACAGTTCAGGCCGCGTACTTACTAGTGTTAAATTATGCATGATGCAGAAGTGTGAAATGTAGAGAAGCGAACTCCATTCCTTTGACGATGAAAGGACATGCAATCCCTCTTCTGCTATATTCCATCTAACTGCATCTTGTGACGAGTCTCAACTATATCTTAAATTCTCAATTGTATTAGTCAGTGCGTAAGAATTGCCTTATTAGGTGAATTCTAAATGGGTGAAAATATCATCCTACCGGTTTACGAGTCATGCGGGTTGCGTAGTTTACCCCTGTGACGCGAGCGCCATCTTTGAACAATAGTACTAACGATGTATCAACCATGGTGATGTGGGGTCAGATGAAAACAAAACACATAATATAAATACGTTTGACTATCTTTCCCAAATTTCTTTCGAAATTTTAAAATGGCGACGTACTCTATGATTAACTATTTCAACAGAAAAGGGGTCGTGCTGTTGACAAAAATGCATACTTTTTTTCTGGATCAACTAGAGACAAGTGAGTCAAGGCCACAGACTACATTACAGATCCTCATCTCCCATATTAAGGGTTCCAGCGCTCCTAACATTATTTATCCGCTACTTCTTTTGAGATTATTTCTACAAGCGGCCGTTGGGGTGCGTGGCAGATCCCGGTTCTCTCCCTTCTCCACTAGGTACTGTGCTCTCCCCTCCTACATTCTATTGCTACCTCATTTCAAATGGTGTTTCGCTGAAAATACTTTCCCTCTAAAAATTAACATTCGTGGGTAGAAGACACAATGTATAACTCGAATATTTTTCTACAAAATGAAAAAGACAATGAAAACAGGGCACAATTGACAGAAAATTACAATACAAAGAAAATACATACTTGCTCAGAATTCTATTTAATTCATAATACGATTACACTACATGATCATATGAATGAAAATATACAATCTTGTATACTAAAACCTTGCAAGAAAGAACTCGTCCACTAACTATTTGGACCAATAATTAATAAATAAACGGAGGAGCTGGGTAAAGCGAAAGTCACACGAGATACAAAAAAATGGCTAAATCCATCAAACTCGTGAGGAAATGAAATAAAATTCCTACCTCGTCCTATGGCTGCATAGAAAGCGTTCAATTGAATGTTGGGTTTGTCTAGGGCCACATATCCTTCTGCTACTTGCACGAGGCAAATTATATATCATAAATATTATGAAGGCAATGAAGTAATTGACAAAAAGTCAATGCAAGATTGATAATTGTTCAGTTGAAATTTAAGTCCAAAACTAAACAAATATTTATGCCTTCTGATTGGTATCAATGAATGAAGTGAGAAAGCAGAACCAGTTCTGCCTCCCTGAAATGAGTCTAGAAGATTTGTTCTGTAGGGTGTCTTGAATATGTAGTAACAAAATGAATAAGAAATTAAGACAATCCACCAGTACCATGACTCCAAAAGCAATAGATATATCAGAAAGATGAACTAGTTACAATAAACTATGAGGAAACCATAAGATTTTCCTTTATACATGTTGAATATAATTTTATCTAACAAATGAGAGAGGCTTATCAACCTACGAAGTGTAGCTTAGACGCAAGATATATGTAACTAATATATGTAAAAATTGCGTCTCTTTTGACCAACACAAACCATTTTGACAGTTTTTATATTTGACATAAACATTTACCAAAAATAAAATTTATCACAGGTATAAATAACGTTAAATAAGATAACTTTCTTGTGAGAATTCACTTCTTCCTCGTTATTCTTAACTAACAGCAACCCTGAGGTGTCATTACAAATAAACATTTCACTCAGAAACAGAATCATAACCATACATTTTAACTAGGTACTATTTCTTTGAATCTTTATTTTAAAATACAAATTTAAACGTAATTTTGTCCAGTTAATGAACTGTCTTCTTAGTAACCCTACACACTCCTCAAACTTTGATACAGTCCAAATGTAAAATTAAGTTTATTGTGTTTATTTACCCAAGTTTTGATTGGCGAAAATCAATGAGGTCACTTTTCTGGTCATCATGTGACAATCATGTTCTGGAAAATGTGACAAGAATACAATATCATTCAACATACATATATTTGTTCATGTATGCAATGTTAATTATTGTGAAAATCATTTCATGGTAACTTAATTCACCTATATTCATTGAAATTCATGGATCACAAAAAAATACAAGACATATTTAACCAATCGTTAAAGTCCTTGGGAGAAAAATGTGCAGAACACATTTTTGAATGAAAAGTTACTCACACAATTGAACCGATAAATCTAATTAACTTATTGACACCTAAAAGAGAATGCAAGTTTTTATTAATATACACAGCCAATGTGGCCATCAACGTCTATCCACATATTAATCGCCAATTACTTAACACGTCAAATTACTGAAATACTTAAAACGTATTATTACTCACCCATTTTCACGTGGAAAATAATTTTGTGTCCGGAGCGCGGTATCGGCAACAGGTGTTCATAAGACATTATGGTAAAAGAACTAACACATAAGTTCTCGTAAGCCAGAAACAGATTGAAGTGACGTACGCAAATTTCCGCACTCCACAACTGCCCCACTGTTTAAATTGATTCAAAACTCGATACCACAGTTGATAACTACTACAAAATGCTTCATCTTGCTTGATTTCTACTTCACTTCTTGCGAATAATAACCAGCCAATAGAAGTGGAGTGAAAACTAAACCAACACAAACCTGCTGCCCTCTATTGTGCCAACCTCAAACATAACAGGTGGCGCTATATAGAAAGATTTTGTCCTCACTACTATAAACTTCTGACGTTTTATCCTATGGAGTTGCCAGGGCCTTATTTATGCGTGAAGCGTTATTCGCTATCAAGTTATGTCGGGAAAAACATGGTTATCAAGGAAGGAAGGTATTTAAGGAGTTGTTGATTAGAGAATGAGATGATTTTATATGCATAAATGCACGTGCAGTCCGTGAATTTATGAATGATCTGCGGAGTCAAGATAATGGCAGTACAGTAGGAGAAAATTGTTAGTTATAAATAATAAATAAATTTTGCATAGCGTACCTGCGAGCTATAGTATACGGTATCCACACAGAAGTTACTTCTGCTCATGCCAGAATTTAGTGGTACACTTACGTTCCTAGCGTAGTACGTTACAATGCCTCTGTTTGTGTATAATGTTTGTGGTACGCTAGTGAGAGACGCCATGGCGGATTCTGGTATGGATATGAGGTTATNGTGTATAATGTTTGTGGTACGCTAGTGAGAGACGTCATGGCGGATTCTGGTATGGATATGAGGTTATGTTGATATCTAAGAGGGTAAAAGAGAGATTTTTTGGCTGTGTGTGCCGTATGAGTTCGTGCTGGTTTACTGACAGTACAGTTTACTTACGTACGCTTATATAAAGTTAGTTTGTTTGTGTTTACAACTTTTAGTGAGATTTGAGTTGAAGGTACGCTATGCAAGATGCGTCGATTGCAATATAAATAACATAATGTTAGTTATAAATAAATATTGTTTTATATACAAACTATGAATATCTTTTAGTTGATGTAGTTATAAAAAGACTTGAAATCTTAGTGCAAGCCATTTACGAAAGATCTACACGCAGAAACTACGACGACCGAGAAGGTCGTCATCTGATCGTAACACTTGACTCGTAGTTGCCACGAAAGACGAGAGGAAAATGGATTTCCAAGTTAAACCAATACTAAGGAAAATATAAAGTTTAAAATACCATGAACAATGTTTTATTCGACTTATTGTATCATATTTTATTCGAATTATTATGAAAGGAACCTATCTTGAGAAACACTTATCAGTGAGAGATGAATAGGAACACCACAATACTTGCAATACGAAGCGAATCATAGTGACCATTAAATGTGTAATTCGGTTGTACAATGTTTGATATACTTTAATACTATTTTAATATTAAACATACGATTTTTTACTACCTAACGTACAATAAAGAAGGTATACATAGAATTTATGCACGGATCTTACTACATAACGTACAATAGAAGATATACGTAAGATTTATGCATCTTGTTAATGTTTTGATTTTTGCAGGGTTTTGAAGCGGTTTCGTCTTTAAGTATGTCATGATAGAGTCATGATTGTATATGGCAAATGTCAAACAAGCATGCAGCTTCGATATTTTAAGTTGCATTTCATCCACTGATGAACACGAGTTTTTAGATAATACTTGTTTCAACGTTACACACATTAATATAAAAGGATGAAATGCAACCTTATCAGAATGTTACTTTAAAAAAACCTAAGAAAGTCTAATTTAGGCACCCCAACTATTTCGGCTATGCAAATTATGCTAGGGTGGTGTATTATCCTATTAATTTTTTTATACCATTTTCAAAGGAAAGTGGCGGATAGCTTAGAAAATTTTCCAGAACTATGTCGATCTCTCCACCCTTAATAAGCACACCACTCGGCCTTTCCGGGATTAAGCTCTTATGTATCCACTGAACCCAAGAAATTGGAAATGTAGATTTGTATTTAATTTGGTAGAATCGGGTGAAGTGGTTGCTGGTTGTCAGCCTTATTATTTATGCTTTATAATTAATTAAAAGATTAAGTTCGAATAGACGATTAATTCTCAATTCAAAATTGACTGAAACCCTACATTTGTGTAGCGATTAGATCCATTTTCCTTGTTATTTTATGTAAATTGAAAAACAAACATTAAAATTGTAATAAAACGTTAAATGAACTAGAAGTTAAATAAACATAGTTAGAATAATTGAATAAAAAACCATAATTTCATAAATGAGTTGATGAATTCCTAGTTTCGCACAGTATAACACAGTTTTATTTTCTTTTGATGAGCTACGGCGTTCTTGATGCCATGACAAGATGGTGGAGGATAAATTTTAATGATTTTCTTCCATTACAAAATAACTGTAACAAAAATAAATATTTTCTGGATCCTTACATTTTAACTAAATACTATTTATTTTATAATTTGTATTAAAATACAAATTACTTTCGAATTGTCATTCTCTGTAGGGTTGCAGACCACGCGTGAAAATTGGAGGAGGGAAATCAAACGAACAATGTAAGAGAGAAAAGTCAACGAACACTTTCTAATCTTCGGTGGAACATCGGTGTTATTTGGGCGAACGCTTTGTTACAATTATGATTACGTATTAAATACTCAATTCTTTTCTGTATTTGAAGTTACAATCCGCACAAAATTTCAACAATATTGCTCTAGTAATTTAGATGACGATTCTTGCGAAGAAATATTTTTAAGTTTTATGAATGATGGGTAAGGATTTAATATATTTAAGAAATATATTTCAATCTGGATTATTTGTCACGAGTTAAAAAGCCAAACATGGGGTGGATATTTGTTACCTTTAGTAATTGTATTCGAATATATCTATGGCTTCCTCGGTCTATTCGAACTGGAAATTGGAGGAGGATTAGAGAACTCACTCTACTGTAAGTCATGACTTCGTAGAAACATATATAGGTATCACGAGAACAAGTTGTCCTACCGCATAAGGAAACGACTGGTTCGCATTTAAAAGAGTTATGCCACATTACGTTAATATTAGTGATTTAATTTTAGAATTTGTTGTATTCAACGAACTTTGGGAGAGTATTCTTTGAGTAGTAAAGCTCCGTGAACAGGCGTATTATTGAACGTTTGGCGTGAAAATCGGAGAGCGCGCGCGAAAGAGAAAGGTTTCGCTAGAACATCCGTTTCAATATTTGGAAAATGCATATTTTGCGTTTGTTTCTGCTAAGTCATTTCTTATGTATTTATTGTTTTTATATAATGTAGAGTTTCGTTTTTTGATAGTTCGTTTCCATTGGCAATAAGAGTATTAAAATTCAATACCATGTAAATTGCATTTTTGGGGAGGAACGAAAATAAAACGAAGATATAAATATTTTTAATATTTAAGAGTAGTGTGGGGTATTCGTGAGAAAAACATGTAGTACTACAAACGATTTCAACGATTTTCATTAGATTTTCATCGCAGAAAGAAGTGTTTTTATAAAAACAATCTGATACAATAGATGTGCATGCACGGGTACGAACATAAAATGAGTTGTCACATAGTTGCGAAAGATTATTATTAAATAAATATGGTTATGAATTTCAAATACGTATATTCAGAAAGGAACGTTTGCGGAAGTAGACCAATAAATTTGATAATAAATTGTTTTTGTGGGTACGATGATCGGTTCCATGTGATGTCGGTGTTGTGTTCGAACTCTAAACGACCCGGCCCTGATCGAGACCATAGATATTGAGAATCATTCATTGTCCAACGAACACGATCAACGAGTTAACTTCAAAATCCCAATGCAAGTTGATCCATACTCTCATCTGTCTGTTAGTGGGTTTATTTTAAGTCTTAGAAGCATTCTCGTATTGTATCGTTTATGTATTGGGTCCGTCTGTCATTAACACGACTGACTTACACAATTCTGAAAGGATGGCATTTATCTATAAATCTATGATATGTTGTGGAAGTGAATCTGTCGATTCGAAGTATAGAAAGGTTCTTGTGATCAAGTCAACTAATGCTATCCTCTGTTCAGGAGGATGGATTATTATTGTTACCAAACACTGCATTTTATGTGAATTTTTCGACCTTCACGTACAATGGCACTACGTTCTTTAAATCTGACTCAAAGCCACTTGAAAGACTCAATAAAAAGAAAAACTCTGTCAAGGAATTCGAAATCTAAAATTATTTAAATCCTGGATTTTATAAATCTAGACCACGTATTTATTATTGCTAAAATCTTCACGATCCAGCATTGTCAAGTGAAGGGAAAATGTAATTCATTCCTTCCTCATGTAATTCAAGTTATACTACGTATATTACATCTAACTGCATCCTGCCACGAAGTCTTCCTGTGTCCAAGATTATTAATAGTCTGAGACATAGGTAGAGTTTCTTCATACCCCGATAATTAGGATATGATCGGATTTGAAACGATCCGACCCGTTATTTAATCTACAATCGTTTAAAAAAAGGATTGAAATAAATGCTTCTACGTCTCTTCAAACTTCCATGCATCATAAAATCATTTACGTCACCAAAAGTCTGTTCACTATCCCAACAATTCTCAATTTCTATATCGCCAAACCTTACGACGCACATCATTACCATCCAATCAAAATCGCCTTATCACATAATTCACTTGTCCGGACTCGTCATTCAATATAAGGAACTGATTTAGAAAAAAAATATCACAGCACACCGTCGTATCTTCCTTTCCATCTCCGCATCACCACATTCCTGGACACTATCAGTTGCCGTCCCTAACCTTTCATAAAATGATTCAGGTCCCACGTGTTCACCCTCCAAGTCATCATCTTACTCCAAGTAGCCGAACATCGTTGTAATTCAACGTCACCAAGTCACACAGCTCATAACGCCATAACCTACATCCCACGTCATCGACATGTCAACACATCTAACATCGATGGGCGAGAGGAGAATCAGGAAAGATTCTTTTCTCAAAATATTGCCTCACTATCAGAACAAAAATAACATATCTTAATTCGCACCTGTATAGAAAATGATCCACATGAAAGCTAGATTTACGAACTTAATCTTATTTTATCCTGCGGAAGACCGATAAATGGAAAGAAAGTACAGAAATGTCTGTGGTTAGGCTAATAGCCGACTTGAGCACGTAGACAGAGTCTTTCCAAAACCCCTGAACTCACGCCCCCCTGTCATCCCCATCCACTTATTCGTCGCGTCAGCACATCCCACGACACCACCCCACTTTCTCCAACGTCATACCTCACCCCCACGTCATCCCCATCCGTTATCGCCCCGTTTGCAGTCGTCGTCGATCGCGAGTGTCATGGAAGCATGCCTCCGTCGCCGCCGTTGTCGTCGTCGTGGATGTCTGGCGGAGGTGCAGCAGGAGGCGCGGCGAGGAACCGATATCGGTCGAAGAGGTCTTGGCGCTGGCGCTCGCCTGGCTCTCGGCCAAAGGTTCGGACAAAGCACGTCGTCCACTCTGCATGCAGCGCCCTCGGATACATTCACTGATGCAAGCAGAGGCACAAGGCACAAGGCTATGCTCACTAGAGTAACTACGCTCACACAGGATTCCTCAAGGGGTTGATTGATCTTAGTAGGCGAATTCCGCGAGGATGTACACCAAGTCGAAGACCATTCACTGGCAGAGGGAGGACCGGATAGCGCATAGTATAACCATGTTTCCCGAACAACATTACATCAGACAACACATCCTGACATACCTGTACTACATCTTTGCACATGTGAAGAGTTCTTTAATCGAAAACTTATCCACTAAGAAAGTATTTCTAGGTTATCAGTTGGGTTCTCTGAGACGTAATACACATATACTACACCTTTATATTTAAAAAAATCCATTTATTCGTGAACAAACCCCTAGAAAAGAGTATTTGGAGTGAATTCAACTGAATCGGTGTGTTAAAAATCTAAATAAATCAATTATTTGCGAGATTATTTATGTTGTAACACGTTCTGTCGCAATATTATGTCCGTATCCTTTAATTCAAAGTGTTCATTATGGTCTAAAATATTTGCAACAACAACATTTCTGATTCTATTTTCGTGTTTTTCTCGTTTCTCTGTTGTATTATGCTAGTCATTTGAAATTAATTTTAAAGTCATAAGATGATTCTAATCACGTCTAGAATCGCGTCATTTTGTACCTATAGGCAAAATATATGAAGTATAGCATTTTCAACATGTTCAACAATTTAACATTGTTTTGAACGTATATGGTAAATTTTAGAAGGAGAGTGTTGTGTATGAATAATTCATAAAGAAACTATATGCCTTGCAATCCTTAAGCAATATGAGAACTTTTACACTAACTTACGGATAACTTACAATTTATGGGTGAACGTCATGTCATGATTATTTTCCTCTACTTTAAAATAAGTTTTCGTTATTCCCTCATAATTACAACTTAATGTTATATGTAGTTCTAGTAAATACTGATTATATTTAATAAAGCATTTTATTATGAAAACAATGGCACTGTTTGAACGCATGGGAAACGAGGAATATGATTGTGGGAAATGGTAATTCAGTATCTTACAAAACGATGGAGTTACAGAATTGCGATAAATCAACCAATCGAGATACTAAATAATGTATCATTAATCTATGTGAGACCTTTGAGCATTGGATACATTTGTCATTTTTGGGGTGAAAGAGATGGCCAATCCACGTTATACAATTGATTCAACATTGAGAAGAAGCGGTTTTCAAAAAGTTCAAAATTAAAGAGAGAGGACTTTACTAAATGTTTCATTAACTAATACCACATACTATCCTTTAGTCCACAATGAATAACTATAATGGAAGGATAATAAATATTTTACTAAATTATTTCAAGATGGTTAATGTTGGTGAATATCGTTTATGTGTAGTAATAGAGATAAAATACATTATTTAATTGTAATAATAATATAATACACACGAGTGTTTGAATTTATGCACAGAGTCAGAAAATATATCTGGTATTTACAACACATTTGAGTAGTAATCCATATTATAATTATGTCTGTCAAACTTAAATTACTGAATTAAACGATCTTATTTTCACAGACTAGATTTATTTCACAGACGTGTAGTTTCTTTAAAGGATAATATATCCAGTCAGTGAAAATAAGATATTTTTTATGAATTGTTTTGAATGTATTTTCTGTTTATACATTTAGTTTCATATTCAAGTGTTCTGTTGTTATGTTTCTAATAATAATTTGTATCACCTGACGACGACTTAAATTTGTAACGCTGTGTGCTTAATATCGCAACATATATGGTATTTGTCTATCGTTAGGCCGTAAGTATTTAATTATTTTGATCCACGTTAGTTTTATTAGAATATTGTTTTTGATAACATACATTGTTACAAGAGAAATGTTTTGTTTCTCTAAAAAAACAAACAACGAGTGAATCCATTCGTTACAAAGAAAACAAAGCTAATATTTTCATTCAACCATATGTCCGTCTGAAAATGTGCTCCTCTCGCAGGATTAATTACAAAAATTCGAGGAACGCTGCACAAATATCATCTCGTATCCATCTGCCCTAAAACAGGGAATGAAGTGAAAAAAGTAGTCGGTCCATATCGTAAAAGTAGTGCAAATGCGCGCACAACAAAAAAATTTCATTTGTGAAAAGGAAAACGTTTTTCGTGACAACAGAGCGTGTGATGCAATTGAGCCAGCGCTCTTACAGCAGCAGGACTCAAGATTAGCTCACGCCCAGATGCCTCCAGGCTGCTTATGAAAAGCTTGGCCAGCAACTGGCTCAAGTGTCATATGGGACCCGTCGCATTCGTATGTATACTATACAACCTTGCGAGACTCCAATATCCACGTATGTTCATATTCCATTTCCTTGTGTTTTTATCAGTAAAATGTATAAAGAAACCATATAGCAAACGTTTAGACCATATACCTTACTTATAATTTAGTAATTCAAGTCTATTGATATGAAAAAATAAAATTTAATTGTTTTTAATAAAGAATCTAGCCATAACATAAACTCTGAAAACAGTAGAAATCTTATTAAGACTTCGAATTAACAAACGTTTCACTGACTATAACTACGGAAGTTCATTTATAAATTAATATATTCAAGGAAATTAGAACTTACAAGAATCATTAAGAATACACACATACTACGTAAATAAACCCGATGGATTTAAAACATTAAGATTTTATTAAGAAAATTTAATATGAAAATTTTTCGTTTCTTTCAAATATTTATACGATTTTTACGTAATCTCTGCAACGTAATCAATAAAAACTCCTTTATTGTGACTCCCATATCCGATTCAGTAGTCCGCAGTATTTTGTTTTCATTCTTCTAAAGAATAAAAAAATGTTCGCCACGTGTATAATAGCTTGATTTGGCCAAACCTGGGTATACAATGCAGCAAAGTAAAATTTTCCGCACAGTTACCAGCGAAGTAATTTAAGTGTTTTTTTCGCAATTTTGTATACGGTGTCGTCACAGACACAACGTTCGTTGAAGTAGTGAGAGCTTGGAGATAGCAGATGTGCAGTAGGGCATTTTAATTTCCACAAAAAAATTAAACGAGAGAAGTAAAAGGAGGAAACTCCGACAAAAATGCAGTTGAAAACAATTTGCTTTTTAAAACGTACAGTCAGAGAAAATGATGCAGACAAGTTCATTAGAATGACTCGTGGAAGAAAGTTTGGGTGAGATTGAGTTACTTTTTAAATATTTATAATATAATATAATACCGAGATGGAGATATAACACTTCATTATGGCATAGTAAGTAGAAATGATAAAGACAGAGAAGAATTAAAGACGTTATAATAAATTACTTTTAGATGCCGGAGGATTAATTCAAAAGAAATGATTGGTCTACAGCAATATTTCGCCTAGATCATGGATTAAAAACAAATGTTTAACAAATGTCATCTAACGATAAAAAAGAGCTTAGTTTATTTTACTTCTATTTAATTTTTATATTTCTTGAAAATAATGTTGTGTTTTTGACTTTTATGTGATAGATATCTAAAAAGTAGGAATATGATACTGAAATATAAAATATCGTAGTAAACTGTTCATAGTTTTGGGATGTTTTTGTGGATTATTTAACGATTCCAAGGATTATTTTCGATGTTCTTGTTATTTCGTTTTAAACTTTGCTGTTTTTTAATTAATATTGGTAAATTATTTATCTTTCTTTACTTCTCTGTAAAACAGAATGTAAATGATAAAACAACAACTTAAGAAGTTATTAATTTCACAACCATATTATTTTATTACTTTATTTTTCTTCTCCAAATAATAAATTTCTTCCTGAAAATTTTTCATCCTTTTTTTGATTTCCTAGCGTATTAATTATAATTCATATTAAATTTTTTTATTATAAATATTCTCCGACAAGTTGCCGGGGCATGTTGACGAAGATGCTACTTGAACAGTTCCGAAAAAGTGTCAAAATACAACTTGTTTTTCGTGAGTATTATTATAATAGTTAAAAGGTGTTAGTATTGTCTATGAATGGGAAATCTTCCTCATCAATGAATTTCGTGTCATCATAAAGTTACTTAGTTCTGATGAATTTCTTTTAAATAGCATGTTTACATTTTATTATTCATATACTATTTTCGTTCTTTTCTCTATAGAAGATGGATAATAATGTGATAACCAATTGACCATACTCCATCTGTAATAATGTTATATATTTCTTCCGTTAGCCTATTGGTAAAGATTTATTTTATATGGATAATGATGTATAAACGTCTGTATGTACAAAAATTGTAGAGTAAACTTGAATAAATAAATTACATAATATAACTAAATCAAGAAGCTTTACTCACTGAACGAAGTATGAACATTTTTGAAACAATACGTCCATAATTCCGATCATGAAAACCGTTGAGGCGATTGTATTGATGAATTGTCAAACAGTTTTAAAGGTTTTAATAAAAAAATGTTGTGAACGCAAATCTCTTTTGAAGCGTAAAATTATTGATTTACTGCGAATAATGGGAGATACATATCCCTTTTGTTCTGTGAGCAAAAAATTGCAAGTATGACAGATTTCGTACGGCTATTTATTGATTTCAAAACTTTTTCAAATGCTATGCGTATTAAATTGTACAATAACATTCTATGAAGGATTACAAAACACACACATGCCTGTGATTTTGTGAATTTAATGTAAGTAATAATACCAGTTGTTTTGAGTGTCCTTTCAATTTGTTTTCTTTTCAGTTCTTTTAAGTGTCAATTTTTTCATGTAAAAACAATAATATCGAAATGCCTCGGCAAATTGGAGTGCATCTGTAACAATATTATCTCTCTAACAAACCATTTCAGATTGCAATATGTTAGGAGGATACATGTTTTTTCTAAGAGGATGAAGAGATAATTAAACGTTGTTGTTGCCCTTAAACATGCAATAAAAGATGTCATAAAAGATGTTACAATCTGTGTAATAACATTTCACTCATACTCTTTTTGATTCGTCATTCTTACATATACCAATGTTTAATATTCACAATCATTGGAAATCATAAGTCAAAACACAAATACCTATGACAAGCCAAAAATGAATAAATGTTTCTAGGTTAGTTATAATTAATAAATTTATATCTATTATTATACTTAATAATACTTGAAATAAAATGGAATTAAAATTTTCTGTAAAATATGAAGTCATACTGCTATTAATGTCTATTGCGAATTGAGAATATTCACCTAAATTTTATAAGATGCTGTGAGACGATGCCAAAACGTAAAATTAAGGAATTTCTCATATAAAATTGTTGAATGTATAATCTTTTATAAAAAGATAAAAGGTTGCTCATATATTTTTATTTTCTTTAAACAATACACGTTAACAAAAAATATAAAAAAACATACCTCTATTGACAAATACAACCTGAAAATATTTTTGCAGATACACGCGACAACAAATAAAAACAAATGCGAAGTACGCTAGTGATGAAAGTGAAGTCCCTTTCATAAACATGACCATAATTCACTGTAAATTCCTGTCCATTCTTTTGAAGTGGAGCCGGCTCTGGCATATTATCGGAAGGGCTTGTTACTCGCCGCCACACCCAGGTGCCCGCCGCCGCGTACCACCGCCGCGCCGAGTGACGTCGATCCTCGGAGTGAGGAGGGAGGAAAGGTGTGTGAGTATGCAAGAGGTCATACATGCCGGATTCCGGGGTCTTGTCGCCACCTTGCGGTAGCCGGAAGGGATCTCCCTGTGGTTTCTAGTCGAAGGGAACGACGTCACAAACGTCGAAGGCTGCAGTGTCGGTTTGGGATGTCAAAGGGAATGATATAATTGGGGACTAAATTACGAAAATCAAGTTGCGGGAATGGAGAAGTGGAGAATGGTACTTGAGGCACGAGTTGCTTCAATTTGTTTGATGAAGAAAGAGCGAACACCGGTGTGTAATTGTGAATAATACAGTCGCATGCAATGAAAAAGATGAGAAATATATCCAATTATATTATCTTGCCATAATTTATAGTGTTTTTGTGGAAAGGTCATAAATTGCTATTCTTCGAGCTTAAAAATACATCAATAGAGAAAATTTTATATAAAATTACTTCAACTTCATAAATAAAAATTGATTCAAAAAGTTAAAGCACCAAATAATTAAATACAAAAAATTGGCAATTTCCTCAATTTTGTAACACGTACTCCCAAATTCGTAAATTTAATAGGAAAAGTGTACAATAATTATATTTTATCTGTAACTTATTTTAATGCATTTATTAACAATATTTTCTTAAATGTGACTTATAGTTTGATATGTTAGAAAGTTTCAAAATTTTGATAAGTAAAAATGTTTAGAGGGCTTATAGATTCTTTTTCTAGCTCACTGATATCTAGTTCTGAATTGATCTCCATTGTTTCCTAGAAACCATATGAAAACTAAATATATAGAACTGGCGTACTTTTAAGTTTACCAATCGAGGATTGGAATTACCTCCGAAATTAGGAAAGATTACTTGTTAAAACATAACATGTCACTTTTCGTTTGAATGTTAAAGCGAAAAAAAAATAGAGACAGAGAAAGAAGGGAAGTTAGTTAGTTACTTCACTAAATGCATAGAAAATTGGTAAGAACCAAATTCAAAAACATCATTTAACATCATGATAATTCATGTTAGTCGCAGGAAACCTGAGAAACGTGAGATCGACAAGGGAATATTCCCCAACTTACGTCAATAAGAAAGAGAATGACTATGAAATTATTTATATTTATCTTTTCATTTATTTATTTTATGTTTCTTTGACAAGGTTCAGGTAATGATTCTTCCACCTAACCGTTAGACATTTTGACAGAGAGTTGGGAAGGAGAGAAGTTGGGAAGAAGACGTTTAAGTCTCATTTATGACATGGTAAGATTCTGATTATCAAGTGCGCTCTTTCACTTAATAAGGGAATGAGAGATCTCTAGGAATGTTGAATATACCGAATTAAAATTTGTCGAGAAGGGGTGGGGTGAAAAGCAGAAAAAAACATATCCTGCACAGTTGAACGGGACAACGAGCCTATACACCAGAGTTCTACCATTCGTCGAGATCGAAGATATTACCAATTTGCACTCAGTCGAAGTAGCGCAACTACGTATGGTTTGCAGAACTACACTGTTTAGTGGCTGTAGGACGAAAATGACTAAATCTCAACTCAGGACTCAATGGTGGTTTCGAAGATTAAGCGGGGTGGTCTGCAAAAGTATGTCAAACTCGAGAACGAATGTCTGGTGTACCGCTAGAGTCAGATTGAGAGTTGCACAAGAGATACTCAAGAACGATGAGTATAGAGTTATTACGATAATTGGGTACAATGTTAAATGTTTTCATTTCTGGTAAAAAAATAGAAACGTACGCTTGGAATAATTGAGGAAAATGGAATTAAGGGAACAATGAATTGAAGATAAGATGACGTTAAACAAGGATCAATCTCCAGTCGTAAAAAAAGGAGCTTTAAGAAAGGTTAGTAATAGGAAGGAAACGTATAAACTAAAATGATATAATTATATATAATGAAATTGGAAAATTTGTTGATCGAATAGTATTTTTGCGAATATTATATTCGCCTAGAAAAAAAAAGAATTTTGAACTCTGCGTAGGCGAGGAAAATATAATTGTTATTGATATCACTTAGATAAACAGTCAAACTGCGGTTTGAGGACGGGGTACAGAAATAGTGAGTACTCAACAAGTTCGTAAACGCTACAAATAATGAATCAGTTTAAAGTCATTGGAAAAGAAATTAATAACAACACGCGTTTAAAAAAATCAATCATTGCCATTGTTGTTTTGTTAACGAAGTTAAATATAAGCTAATTTGCTTGGCAATTATAATTATTGTGCTTCTTGTGGATAGTAAACTGACATCTAAAGTATAAGAAACAATAATAGTGATTTGATTTTGACCAATCCAATATATCCTTTGAAATAAGAGAAATTGTGAAATGGTATATGTCTTAAATATAATGCAATCAGTATATGCAACAGTGAAGACTATGGTGATAGTGCATCGAATATGACAAAGTTTTGTTTGGAATACCGCAGGTCTCGGTCATAGGATGGTGGATACTGAGAGTGTCGCTTCTGTAGTGACTTAGAGTGAGGTGACGCAGCTGTGCAGAGGAACAGAGTTGGCGCGAGCACCCGCTTCAAAGGAGAGCATTCCTTGCACGTGCTCGTGGACCAGTTGCCGACAGGCCGCTCCCACACAGCGGAAGACATCTCTCTTTGTCGTATTGGATGCGATGAGGACGATGTCGACTTAGAAGAGATGAGTGCGGTGGTGGAGACGACAGCTTAGACATGCAAGCGAAGGATTGAGAGAGAATGAAAGCGACGTTGGTGGAGTTTGTACCTGTAGCACCCGACCGAAACCGAATTACCTTGGTTGCCTATGAGAGACGCATTTCCAATAAAGAGTCCGTGAGATGTTAGGGATAAGAGGAAGACATTAAAACAATCGATTACAAAATTGGTAACATCTTAGAGAATTTAATACAATGTACACGTGATTCACTTTTGCGGGTTTGTTTTTAGTTCTTTTTGTAAATATAACCTCACTTATTGATTTCGTTTAAATATCTGCCATTCTAAAAGCGTAATTAACCAATTTATTTGTATTTGTATTTTTCCCATTATAAGAAACATTATAAGTGTCCTCGTTGTCTTTAGAAAACCTAAAATCTTTCTGTTTTGAAAGCTGAGATCTAGGGCAAACATAGATATTCGAAATATTTAGTTTAAGGATTTTTGAATCAATAAATAAATGGTAAACTTGTACGTTTGCCGCACAGAGACAAATTACTATAAGTAATACAAAATTAAAGTTCTTAACAATTTGAAGAAATATACACACTACTGAAGAATTTTTTGTAGACGATAGTGTATCCATTTTTCATTGTCGACCCACTAAAGAACAATAAAAGCCAGTTCTACTAATTTATATTTAGCGTGGATGGTGACGTAAGGCTTCTTCTTCATGTCAACATCTTAAAAGCGACACAATGGTTATTGATGTAATTTTACCGTGATTGTATCTAGTTGATACGTGAGTTTCTACGCAATGATAAGTTATGCAAAAATTTCTTCCGAGTACCATCGCATGGAGAAAATATGTCATAACAGGTGAAAATGGTGAACAACTGAGAACTGATACCGGGACTCCTATTTTGATTGTAATGTCACCAAGCTTTCCTCAACTGTACAGTATATCCACATAATATTTCATTTTAATGTGAAGACAATAAAAGGCGGACGAGAAATTACTTCGAACATTTTCGAGGAGAGACATTTGTTTAAGGGATTTTAGTTACCCCGTGGATCTCTGGCAGAGAACGCCAATGATAGATATTTCAGGTCCTCATTGGTTCCTCACTATTAAGTGTTAGGCCATAATGTTTTGCCATCAAGACCATTATCCTCAACATTGATTTATTATGAATTATGATAAATACTGATTTATTGTGAATTACGACCTTGAAACGTAACTTCATTGTGAAGGTTAAGTCTTGACTAATAAAACTAATTTCCCAAATGAACCTGTCTCTCCACGAAGGAAACAATTTATGTCCATGAAGCGTGACGTGGGAGAGGCCGGGCGCATGGGAAATATAGTCGTGGCCCTCGTCGCTTGTAGTAGTCACCTCCTGTCATCGTGTCGCTGCCTGTTGCTGCCCTCCGCAGTTGCTGTTGAGCGGAGAGGTTTCACAAAGGGGCGTGAGGAGTCGTGGGAGAGGTGATAAGCGAGCCTTGAGGGACGCCGCAAGTGTCAGACGACAGGGACAAACACAATGGCTACGTTTGTTTAGAACACAATAAACATGCAGATGCAGCGAAGACGGACGCTATTATGATGATATGTGCGTGATCGATTGTTGGGGCAGTAAATGTTTGTCATAATTTTCCCTTATTTCACACAACAGTGTAACAAACTGTAATGGGTTTNGTCATAATTTTCCCTTATTTCACACAACAGTGAAACAAACTGTAATGGGTTTTTAGGCACATTCATCATATTTAATGGTGTTACTGAAATATTTTTGAATAAACGTTGATATTTATGTGTCCATACATTACTGAATATGCCTAGATTATTGCTTATCACAGTGGGTTATCAGTTCATGTACGTTGTTACAACCAAAGGCGTTATCGAATTTGATTTAGAAGGACTTTAGTCTCACGTAATTTTTAAAGAGATTGTTTTAAATTAACTTTATACCAAACACAAAATTATCATACCTATGACTGCCATTACTTGGTCTTCAGTAAATTTAAATCATATATTTGCTAAATCTAATATCTCAAGTTTTATGACATCCCTGATTGGTACTCTTCTAATAATTCACACTTTATCGCTTTTCAGGTATGTGTTGATCTTGCTTTATTTCATTGCTTAGTGAGTATTGCTGAAATTGACAGTGTCAGTTTGATGATAAAAGTCATTTATGATGAAATATAACTTGTAACTTATTGAGTATTCAAAGCTAGCTGGCAAGTATGATTGACATGATTAGTTTTATTATATCTTCTATTTATTCAAGGCTTGGCTTTTGTCCTTGCTACTCTTTCAACTCCGTGCCACTCTTTCAAAAATCTCGTCTCATTTTTCTTTATAACAGATCAGACAAAACTATGTTATTTCTTAATTATAATATTTTTTGACTAATCCATTCTGTCGGTAGTTGGACCGTTCACTTCGTTACGTTATTTTTCTTTACCACTCCGCAATAGTCCTACCGTTGCCATCACCAAGAGTTGTTTGGCCCTTGTGAACATCCATTTCCTTTCACGAACAATTGTATGACGTTTTGGTAATTATGCTCTCGGATGTGTTGATGAGTGTGTTTATGTTGAGAAATCATTATTTTTCATTATTTAAAAAGCTTACAAGTGTAACGTCCTAAAGTCGTTTCAACGTTTATGTGAAAATAAATAAACTCAATATATGAATTATGAAATCAAGTAAATAGAACTTTGGGAAACAGAGATGAGTTTTATTAGATATACGTTACTTGAAAAGTATTAAAACTTACGAGTTGCGTAATAATATTTATGCGTCATTTTCCAAGATACATTGGACGATTTAGCACGAGAGATGCCATGCGAATTTTGTTCGCGAAATATAACGCGAAAATGTGAAGAAAAATACATTTAGTTTTATGTTAGATATTCTTATATTTTTATTGATCTTCATCAGAACTTAAACAATATCATGTGGTCGAGATTTTTTAAATATACAAATCAAATGNCTTAAACAATATCATGTGGTCGAGATTTTTTAAATATACAAATCAAATTACAAAATATACATATTTGAAATACAGCGTTCAAGTTCCTGAAATATTGACTTGTCTGCGTATTGAAACTATTATCCTCAAGAAAGACAAATTACGTTACAAAATGACGCAATAAATCACCACTAGTAAAACTGAAATGAATCCATAAAGGTGATTAAACAGGTTCAACTTTTTTACTTCATTGGAAATTCATGTATGAGAAAAGTATGAGAAGGAATAAAGAAAGGAACATATGATTTCGTTTATGCAACCCGCATTTCAGTAGTGTGACGTTTTTTGCAGTAAAATCTAATTCGTTTACCTTGTATTGTAAAAAATGCATCCACCAATATCAAGGAAAATTCTAAAACGTATTTTAATAATTATTAAAATTAATAATAATTAAATTGTTCATTAAATGTTTATTAATATTATGTTGATCATCAACTGTAGAAAGTTATTTCAGAGATATTTTATTTGAGAAGATGTAGTTTCAATGCAAACGAGAATGAAAGACGGAAGAACGTTTATCTACTAGCACAACAGGAAGAAGTCGCACTCAAATCTCATATCACTATCATTTTGGCATTACCAATAATTTACAGAGGGTTTTATTGTTTTCTGTATCTATTACAAAACTAAATACTCTTTTGAATCGAGGTTACAAGGTAAGTTTATTTCCTGGCAGTTACGTTAATTGATTAATTCTAGAAAAAAATGTTCGAATAAAAATTATTTTCTTCGGATATTTAGTTTTCTTCATACTTTAATTTTAGTATAATTTAAAAAAATATAGGTTTCATTAAAAATAAATACTGATAAAATATACTTTGACGACCAGAATTTTTTAAATAATTCCTCCGTCATTGACACAATTTTAACTTTAACTCACAAAGAAATTCTCTCCAATTCTATTCTTTTCGGGAACGAGATCGTATTTGAAATACATTTTTAGATTTTAATTAATACCTCATTGTCTTTTCGTTAAAAACAAAAGAACATTCATCTGTTTTCCTGTATCTCATTTGGAAGCAACGCACCTTTTTGTGCCATCAAGGAGATTATTTCATTAACTTAAAACAACAGAAAGCTAAAGTCGAAAAAAGCATTTCCCGCCCGCATCGGAAGTCCAAACACCATTCCCATCCGGAGCAAGGCTCCATGGGAACAAAAGGATAATTACTGAGGTTCATGTGGACGGACACATATCACATCGCTTC
>NNCF01128095.1:0-35491 GCA_002313205.1 Laupala kohalensis | reverse complement strand
AAAAAAAAAAAAAAAAAACACTGAAAATTCTTCAGACCATCATTTTAATAGTCTTCATCATTGTTATGGTTGCCTTTCATTACAGTTGGGCTTAAGATACAGAAAAAACCACTTTTCTCTTTCTAGCACGTATGGCAGCAGTTTCATCACATCTCTATGCTTCAAAATTGATATTTTCCTTCTACCTGGTTATTTTGACACGAGGTGTTGTAAGTCTGAACCTTGTTAGCATTGGTTTCTCTCGATGAGGTTTCAGAAGAGTGACCAATTCCCATGTCTCGAGGATAGATTATGTTTTCTTAAACATCAGTTGTGGGCAATGTGCTGAAAATTGTAGCATTGTATGGTTCCTGTAATTTTTTTACTTACCATATATATTCACTTTTGGCTTATTAATGAGATCATTGAAAGTGTCAAATTTTTAAAAATCTTCAGCTACCATTTTAATTACTATGAAGGCCTTAACCAGTCTCGGGCTCTAATGACCTCGATGTCGGCAAGCCGTAAAGCCCCAATAAAAAGAAATAGTCTTGCTCTTTTAATAAATTTACACCATTCATCAGGAGAAAAGACTGCTACAGTTTTTCTCTTGAACATTTCTATCTGTCCAAAGTCAGCATCGCATGGTAAAAAAGTGTGATATGAAACTAGAAATTTATGAATTATTTCCTCATATTCGCCAGAATGTACTAATGCATAAAAAAAAAAAGAATGGTGATATTCTTATTCTGGCCGTGGTAAAATATCAGCTTCTTCTTCACATTGGTAATTTGCTTTAAAACTTTAAGTAAACATGATGCTACTTCATCACTACCTCTGGACGCATAAAAATGAGGTAGATTGCATTATTTATTGCACATTTAATGCATAAAATTTGTATCTATAAGTTAACAATATTGCATTATTACAGCCTTTGTGTGTCCAGTTGCATACTTTAAAAATATGTATTAGTGTTGAACAAGTGAGCAACACTGAGCGAGAAAACAGCTTGTGCTTTGGGCCCATATGGAATTGAATGTCAGATGAAGTGCCAGAACACCTTTTCATCCTTTAATATGTACAGTTGGGATTAAAGCACAACCATAGCTAGTTCACCATATGATCCACAGATGTCAGGAGTGTGCATACATATTACAATTTCTATTCTATTTAATGGCTGAAGATTTTCAGCATCTTTTTATAAAGTGCCTGACCTTTGCTGTCAGTTAATAAAATGGATTACTTATTTACTATCTGACTGAACATTTTCTGCCATTTTTTAGAGAGACTAACTCTTGGACACCCGATAATCAAACAGAAGCTTCAGCTACTTAATGAGATTTACTACATTTACTGGAATATATTTAGAATAAGGGTAACAATTGTATAATATTGGCTTTAGTTTTGAAGAAAGGTACAATCCAGGATTGTAAGACTTTGTGGCACTATCTACAATTTGAAAAACATGTTAAATTTTCAGTATACATTTTCAAAAATGTTTACTAAAACTTTATAAACATTTCACATTATTATAGAGCTATGGTATCAGTTTACTTTTTAAATATAAATGTGATCCAGATCATTGTTCCAAGAATACCAATACAAATACCAATTTCATTGATACAAATATTTTTCTTTTGAATAATTTACAACAATTGCACAGTTTTAACCCTTAGATGATGCACTTGTTTCTATTGTCTTCTCTTTTGAATGTGTCTTTCTCCTGGTGGTGTTTCACATGATTCTTGATGCCATGATAGTCATTCATATAAATTTATTAATTGTCTCCATTTTTTCTTCATTATTCATCCTCCTCCTCCTCATTCATGAGTACAGTAGATGGAATAATTGCTAATTAATGAAATGAGAATAAGTATATGAAAATAAAATAATAGTTTTTTAATGTGTGTATGTACTATAGATGTGTGAGGATTTTAAAAAGTATATATGATAATTTTCAAATATACAGATCAGCCTTTGTGAGGAATGTGAAAAATGCACAAAATACAGAAAAAATCTATTTTTATAACAATAAAAGTCTATATTTATAATTTACATACACTGGAAACTTATGAACTACAGCATAGCGAGGAACACATCTCTAATTTATCTGCTCATAATTGAACACATATTTGTGTTAGCAAACAACTCCATAAGAATGGTGTTTCCAGTTAATAAAGGTTTGGGGAATCTGTAGCATAAAGTTATTCAATTTATCGAAGTTTTAAACCCTTTACATGCTATTGTTTCGTAACTGATAAGTAGTTCAAATTTTCCATATTCAATGTGTCTTACCTTTCAGCATTCCAAGGAAATTTGAATTATTTTTAGAAAATTGATTATTGAAAATTTATTACCCTCCAGTGAGTTCTTTCGTTCAAAGGAGGAAGCACTGTCTCTCTAATAGCATAAGTAACCTGTCGTTTCGTCCTATGGTCTTGATGGGACATGATTAAGTGTGTGCCAGACAGTTCCATTCATGGATCTGTTATAATGGTTCCATGATAATCATGAAACAGTTCCACCAAACAATTTCATTGCAACAAATCTATCGTGACAGTTGCATTTGGCTCTGTGGATATCTTTCAGTGTGACAAGTGTGACATTATTTGTATTTTAGCAATGTAACGAAGTGCAAGAAGTGTGATTTTGTTTTCTCCATGTACCATTATAAACTTTTCCCTAGCTTAACCAACGGATTTCATTGTGACTTTTTTTCTTTAATTGGGACTCACCAACATCATGGTCATTAGAACCCTATATTAGGATATAGTATATCTACATAACTGGTATTTAGTTCTTCAAGGAGTCTAATAAATTATTTATTATTACTATTATTATTAATATTAGTACGGGTATTATTGTTATTATTATTATTTATTATACAGTGTACAAGCACCAGTAATACGTACTGAAAATGCCCGAATCTTACAAATTACGATATTGATATTGTTATATTTACAATTCATCCAACATTTGGCAAAGTACAAAATTATAATTTATTATTGACAATGTATAGTTAGGTACAGTGAGTAGTATTATACAGAGAATAATATAAGTAAACAGAAAATTTTATTCAGCGATAAAGTTCATTAGTGTTGACTGTCAGTTTAGCCTCGAATGTCAGCGTTGATTCAGTCGATCCAGGATAGTTTTATAGTTTGTTAGGGATGGGGCTGACAAGGGAGTTGTCAGAAGTGACAGGTTGAAACAGACCTTGATTAGTTTTTTTCACTGGAAGTGTGTATTGCATTGGGTGTGCTGTTAAAATTTTAGCTGATGAGACGCAATGGAAGTAGCTTTTGAAAATACCAAAACAGACTGAATTTTCTGTAGGAAAGTTGTACAACCCTGTGCTTGTAGTGTGACGCAACAACACTTCGCGATACCTACTGTCACAGAGGGCCTTGTTTCAATCGGCCATCTTTTGTGCTACTGATTAGGACTGAGGCTTCTGTATTTCTTTTCCTTTTAAATCTTTGTTTTGTCTGGTCACAGCAGTTGTGAAATTAAAGAATGTGCAAACATCTCATTCATTAGATGTGCATGGTGCAAAGTAAATGTATGTTTTCTGCATTGTATTGTGTCATCTCAGTTTTGTAATGTTTATGAAGAATAAACAATAGTTTATGCAGAATTACAGATATCATTTTCTTCCCAACTAACATCGAAGCATGACTGTATTTATAGTAAATTGAAATTGTTTTGGTCCGTCAGCATGACTGCATTAAATTGTAAATCTTGATATATTTATTATGAAATATTATTTCAAATAATGTGATTAAGCTTTAATAATTTTGAATGACTTACTTCAATCTAACAAAAGAAGAAAATTATATATTGGAATATTTTAAAAGAGAACTGTGCGAGTTTCAACTGTTTGATCATAGTTCTATATTTACTGGATAATGAAAATTTAATGTATTCTTGTTAAAAATGACTATAATTATAGTTGTAATTATGCAGCTAGTTTGGTGACTTGCAAAAGAAACCTACACAATCAGCTGTCCACCGCATTTGCCCACTTCTGTCCTTCCTTATCAATGACCATTGAGGGGTGTACAATTGGTCATTTAAAGCGTTTTTGTTGGGCATTTTCAAAAAAATTTAAAAGCTACTTTCAGTGCTAAAAATCTCAGCAGCTAAAATTTTAACAGTGTACACACTTTCAGTGTACACTCTATACACGCTTTCAGTGAAAAAAATCAAGGCCTGTTTCGAGCTGTCACTTCTGACCATTCCCTTGTTTGACAAGTTGTTCAGACAGACTGTTCCACAGGTTGACAATTGGATTTGTTAGGAAGTTCTCTTTCTGGAGACGTTTATGTCTGGTTTCGGTTAGTTTATAGCTATGACCTCAGAGATGTGGGTTTGTGGAATGAGTAAAAATGTCCATAAGTTCAGGAGAGTTATATAGACTATGTATTATTATGTATTTAAATTGCTTGTGTTTTAATCCTTTTGATCGAAGGAAATTCACTAACTTCACAGTTCTGTTTGTAACATGATTGATATTAAAATATTTTTACATAATGCATGTTGATAAATAATGCAGTGTATGGGTATATTTTTTTTATGATTTGGATCAATTTCTGAAATTTTGTCTTCAATTCATCTTTTTTCCAATCATATTTGATGATCCATCTGTTGTTACATTCACCAATTTTTCCAGTCAATATTGTACTTAAAAAATCGTTTTTCAACCTCTCGGAAATGATCTTCTCACTTTGTCGTCTTTCATAGGAACAATTGACAGAAGTTCTCCGAAATTTGAAAATTTTCAGTGATCCTCTGATAAAAATTAGTTACTGAGCGGTATCCTTAACATCACAACTTTCATCTAGAACTATTGTATAAAAATGGACCGATTCTATGTTATTCAGTAACTGATCATTTATATTAGCATTCATATCTTCTATTCTTCGGGCAATAGTTTGCCAAGACAGGCTTATATTTTCAATTTTATGTTTAGCTTCTGATCACATCACATCACATCACATCACATCATAAACAATCAACATGCTCTTTTTTACAAATTCTCCTTCGGCAAAAGTTTTTCCACATTGAGCAATCGATTTTGCTGTGTGAATACATTTTGCTGCCGGGTCTATTTTACTAAGAGATATGCAGCTTGTTATTTTCGACTTTCTCATTTAAATTTTGTGCGTAACTTGTATGTTTCGTTTCAAAATGTCTTCTCAAGTTTTATTCTTTTAATACAGCTACAGCTAATGACGTTAATGTCAAAATGCAAAAAATTGTTCCTTACATACTCTTATCATGTGCGACGTTCATTGGTTTGTTTTCTATTCGCACAAACATTATTATACTGATAGTCACAAATATTAGACTGATAGCTCTGCAGGGCCAAGAAAATTTTCTTTGTATATTTAACTTCCTAAAATCACCTTATCAAAGACTGAAATTGTCCCATTTTACAAGAAAACTTATAAACAGGGCTCTGATTTGTATGTTTTGCATATTTTTTTCTCACTTCCTATAGCTTTGAGGAATTGATTTCTAGCATTTAGAATCTTGTGGGATCATTTGAATTTAATTTAATAGTGCATATAAATGCATGTTTTTGAAGATTTTTGTTTGAACTTAGAAATGTTGATGATAAATTACTGTAATTTATCAAAACTAACAAATTTATTATTGAAATATTATTAGAACTCAATAATATTATTCTGTTAACCCAAATTACACTTCTACTTTCTTAGTAATACGGAGAGACATACATAGGGTAATTTGTTTTTTAAAACATATATATCAAACATTTTAGTGAATTTAATTGGATTTTTTGTGCATATATTGGGTATTTTGAATTTTTTTAGTGCATGTTATCTGATTATTAGTGCATATCGATCCAAACTCTGCTTATAAAGTGTAGTCATAAATACTCAATGTATTTATGAGGCTAAATAAGAGAATAAAGAACACAATTTAAACTAAAAGAATTGTAATGATGGTGACTCACCATTACAGTTGTCACATGCATGCACACTGGTGTCCAAAAGAAAAATATAACAATAAAAAATGGTAAAGTACATACAAGGTCAGGCAGAAAAGTAACACTATAAGCGATCTGACAACGCTGTGCTGTTGTCCTTGATAGGGCATGTGTATCAGTACCCTCCCATAGCTCAGTGCGAGTTTCAACTCCTTCCGTTAACTACGTGATTTTTGTGACTGCTATTAGTGAAGTTGTGTTTTGGTTGTGCATCAAGCAAAATGGAACCGCAGAATTTGGAGCAACGTTGTGCCATTAAATTTTGTGTTAAGCTTGGAGAATCAGCAAGTGTGACGTTTGAAAAGTTAAAACAGACCTATGGGGAACATTCTTTATCCCGAGCTCAAGTTTTTCGTTGGCACAAATCATCTTTGGAAGGCAGAGAACACGTTGAAGATGAACACCGTTCAGGGAGGTCTTCAACTTCGAAAACCGATGAAAATATCGAACGTGTGAACACTCTTGTGAGATCAGACCGTCGTTTAACATTAAGAATGTTGAGTGAACAATTAAATTTGAACAGATTTACCGTTCATCAAATTTTGAGTGAACATTTGCACATGCGAAAGGTCTGTGCCAAAATGGTGCCGAAAAACCTCACAATTCAGCAGAAGGACAATCGAAAAAACAAGTGTCTTGATCTTCTTGACAGAATCGCTAATGAGCAAGATTTCTTTAGTCGTGTGATCACAGGTGATGAATCATGGATTTTTGAATACGATACTGAGACCAAGAGGCAAAGTGAGGAGTGGCACACTGCAAATTCTCCTTGACCAAAGAAAGCTCGAATGATCAAATCGAAGATCAAAACAATGCTGATTTGTTTTTTGGACAGAAGGGGAATCGTCCACAAAGAATTTATTCCTCCAGGACAAACTGTCAGCCAATTTTTTTATAAAGACGTCCTTGAAAGGCTTAGAAAAAGGGTCATTCGTGTGAGACCAGACATTGCAGATAAATGGATGCTCCATCATGACAACACCCCATGTCACACTGCCCTCTCCATAACAGAGTTTTTGACCTCAAAAGGCATTCCTGTGGTTCCCGAGCCCCCTATTCATCTGACCTCAGTCCCTGTGACTTTTTCCTAAACTGAAAAATATCCTCAAAGGTAGTCATTTCGGGACTGTAGAAAACATTCAAAAGAGTGTAACGGACATACTGAAGACCGTACCGGTTGAAGACTTCCAGCGCTGCTACCAACAATGGGAACAACGTCTCCATCGGTGTGTAGCTGCCCAAGGGAACTACTTTGAAGGGGATAACATTGATGTTTGAAAACAATAAAAACTTTGGTAAATAAAAAATCAGACTCATTACTTTTCTGCCAGACCTCGTATTATGAACCAAAACTGTAATGTAAACTTAGCTGTACATTCACTTGGAAACAATAAAGTTTGTTTTATAAGAAAATAAAATGTATAACTTGCAAATAAGATTACTAAACAGTACACTTTTCTGTCACCATTAATGCATTCAATAAGTGTAATGGTAAAGTAGCTTATAAAATCTAGTGAGTGATCTACATCTAATGGGTTGATGTGAAAAAATTGCCCAAGCAACCAGCACATTTAAATGCACGTGGTGCGTTAATCTCTGCATTGCTGATGCACAGTGCAGCACAATGTCCAACGCTATGTGGAGACTAAACGTAAAATTCCAACCCATTCTTCTGGTGTGTCGAACTTTGTGTCTTGCAGAAGTTGAGCTATTGTGATAATTTGGCTTCATGGAACTGCAGTTATCGAGACGGGTTAATATCAACTTTTTTAATGAACCAACTTGCTGAGACCTGAATCGTCAAATAATGCTTGTATAGTTTCTCACGTTTGCTTTGCAATTTCAAATTTTTCAATATGATTGATCAAATCAGATTCTACCGGAAGGGATATTGTTGATTCTACATTCTGTCGTATACTTTTGGATTAATGTACGACATCCCATTGATCACTCAATTTTAGAAGAGCCTTCGTATGAAACTCCTCACGGCATTGTTCTTGTGGCCTTATAATTTTACAACAAATGACAATGCATTTGGCTGACATATTTGGCGCCGGGTGGTCGAATTATTCAGGACCACTGACAGAAAAACACATTTAAATGAGGACTGGGCCCGTAACAGAATGTTGGGCAGAGGTAGTTACAGTGAAACAAATTATGTTCTCAAACCCAGAGCATTGAAAACTACCTTGCATTTCAGCACGAGTAATGATCAGGACCAAAACATACATGGATGAGGGGGGGAAACCACCTGACTCGACAATGTCATAAATACACTTACCATTGATTTCATACAGTTTAACAAAATGGAATATCACATCAAATTAATATGAAAGATGTAGGGAAAGCTATATTATTGTATTTAAAAAATGTCAAAAATATTAACAAACAAACAAATATGTAGGGAAGTGTTTTGTATTGTATTCATAATCTAGTTCAGTATTCAATTTATTTTTCTGTCACAGCACAGTTAGACAGTGATTTCAAAGTGGGACAAAAGTACCTGTCGCTGAAAACTCTCTTATATCTTTACAAACCTACTTTTTTACAAGAGAAACGAGCAATATTTACATTGAAATCCTGCAACACCTTCACAAGTATTTGGTGAAAGATGAGAATAATCTGGAATATCAGAGAATACGTTCCCATGTAGTTCACTGGGGATTTGCAGGAAAGGGGCAAAAACAGACAGCTGATTTCAATGTGTATACATTCTATACACATTATATAATAGTTAATAAATAATTCCTACTTTACCTCTGCTTACACAATTTTTGTACGTCTAGGAGAATTTGTTTGACGAACAACCTTATCCTGAAATGTACACGTTCATTATCTCTTCATATAAGTTACGTATATATAATTCATGTTGCATGTGGACAATACTTTTCATTTCTTAAAAATTTCTTTGCTATATGCAGCCATTATAATCACATATATTCTCAGACTTTATGTGGAATGAGCTCATGAATAATGCCCAGTCACAATTGCTGTGTCTGCAATGAGGGGAAAACAATGAGAACCAATGTTGCCAATTTTGGCAATATTAATATTTTCAGACAAAAGAAGAGAGGTTTGGAACTTCTTAACTATGCATACATGCATACCCCAGGTTTCTCTTTCTTTAAACGGAACACAATTAAAAACTGTTACGAATACAAAATTCTTAGGTCTCCATATTCAAGACAACCTCAAATGGAATTGTCACATTGACAATCTTAATTCCCAATTAAGCAATTTGTGTTACGCATTCCGAATCTTAGTTAACGCAGTTAGTCCACGTATTTCCCGTTGCGTATATTTTGCAAACGTTTACTCCCATTTACGTTACGGCATTACCTTCTGGGGTAATTCCGGTCAGAGTATTCAAACTTTCAGAATTCAGAAGAGGATAGTTCGGATAATTTGTAAATCTCACCCCCGAAACTCTTGTAAACCTTTATTCAAGGAATTAAATATCTTAACACTTCCCTGCATTTATATTTATGAAACGGTCGTGTTTGTTAAGACCGAATTACTGAAGTGCCACCCTTGCTTTATACGAAACAGTCTCGTTCACGAACACTATACACGCAATAGTAGTAATATTCATCGCCCTAGAGTGTCAACCACTCTTTGCCAAAAGGGACCATACCATTCGGGAATCGTTCTATATAATTCCCTGCCCAAGAATATAAAAGATATTATGAAATTGAATATCTTCAAATCCGCGGTTAAAAACTACCTCCTGCACCAGTGCTTCTACACTGTAAAAGAATTTATTGATTTTAACAAAAGTTAAATTCGTCTTGTGCTTTATCACGCCATTGCTGTAGTACTTTTTAAACAACTTATAACAATTTCAAAAACTATTTTCTTGCATGATTGTGTTGTCTTATGGCTCATATTAATTTAGTTTTATGTGTACTCAACATTGGCACGTTTGTGTACATAAATTCTGTAGCCCCATCCTGGCCCGGGTTTTTCTCCGGTTTTCCTTCGGGTAGAGGCGGATTTATCATACAGGTTCTCTAGGCTTTGTCTAGGGGCGGGTCTATTGTAACAATAAATCGTGAATTTAGTGTTATTTCAATTTTTAAGCACTATACTCAGAATAATCTATAGTTCGATAATAACTTACATGTAATTTTTTGCTTAAAATTACAAACATATTGACATTCTATTAGTATTATAACTCGCAGCTAACTTTTTATCTTATCTAGGAATTTTTGCTGAATTTTTTGAATCCGCCTCTGCCTTAGGGCCCTTGATCGGAATTGATGGGATGGTCCCTTGCTTGCTTCCGGAGAGTAAATTAGTTTTTTTTCCCTCCACAGGGTCATACGCAGTTTGTACTGTTTTTTGACAATAAATTTATTATTATTATCATTGTGCTCAAACGCTCAAAGAAAAGGTTGATTTTTCTATTTTTGTCTCCTTTTTTTACCTCACTCTGTCCCAATGTGCATAGGTGTGAGTACAAAAGTTAACACATTTATCAAGTCATGTGCACAAATATAAAGTTTTTTTTTCTGTTTCCTGTAGGGTGAAGCTCTGAATATAGATCCACATTCCTTCTACTCTCATCTGTATTGCTGTCTTCTTGATGTTCATATTGCTTCCGAGAGAAAAGAATGTAATGCATCCTTAAAGATTTTGGAGAAGGCAGTTGGGGCTCGTAGACGCAAAATGTCATTGCTAAAGTTGTTGGCATTCAGCAAGCGCACGAGTACAATGGTTATGAACTTGAGTCATGGTGATGCTCTAGGAATTATTGAAATGGTTTTGAATATTTTGCTGCAAACAAAGGCATGTAATATTCTTTTAGACACTGAACCTTCTTGTGGAAATGGAGTTTACCTTCCTGTAGTGCCTGATCCTGAGTTTTGTGGTGCTGATGCTACTGTTATGTGGGAGCTGTGTCTGTTGAACCATCATTACCATCCTGATGTTCAAAAAATGGCTGATGCCATTATTAATGTATGTTACATCTTTTTACTATTCAGTGTCCCCTCCAAATTAATCACTGCCACTTCAAAGATTGTTACGACTATTAAAATTTAAGAGATTTTAAAGAGGAAATTGAGTGAAATATGTACATTCTGAATGCAAAAATCAGTTGTTTATTTTCCTATTGTTTTAAAGACGTGTTCCAGTGAACTTTTTGAGAATTATGTTGACGTGGCGATAATTGCCTCATAATTGCCAAAAAATACTAGTTCATTTTTGGAGGGATTTATATAAAGTATTGTGTGTTTAGCAGGAGTAGCCATTTCATTTCATTGTTTCTGTGGTAGGTTGAAACTGATGGTTCCCTGCCTTGTGAATTTTCCAAGTTGTCTGCTTGCCAAATAGCAGATGTGTATGACTGCAGTCTGATGGTTTTTCGACCTCCAGTGCCTTTACCTAAAAAAGTTATCTCTCGACCACATCGAGGAAGAGTAGTTTTGACCAGTAATGAAATGGCTTTATATGTTCAAAACACAAAGAAATCAGTCATGTGGCCACATGACAGAATTAATTGAATTGCATGTGCATATACTCTAATGAATAGACTTTGCAACTGGAAATATTATTTTTTTATTATGTGTACAAATAGTGAAATATATACCATTTTAATTGTATGATTCTTTGCCTCTTTAGTTTTTTATTTATTTAATACTTATTTTTCATTTCAAATTGTTTTAGGACTTTCGCTGTTTTAATTTGAGTCATTTGGATTCCGATTTTCCTCTTCCACTTAACCTAATAACGAACAGTCCATCTTCGTCTGCATAGTGAAATATGAATAAATAAATAACGACCTATTTTTAGCAGACAATATTTATTTTTTAGAATTCAATGAAAAACATAATCACTGAGTAAAATGAACAGTACAACACTTTAAAACTTTTAAAACTCGCAATGTTTCGGTACCCGTTGGCACCATTATCAAGTGAAATACATTTGGTGTTTTCACAAGTGGTGTATATACATCATTTGATGTATATTCGAATGAAATATCAATGGTACCAGTGGGTACCGAAACGTTGCAAACAGTGATGACAGAGAAACTCTGAAAGAAACAATTAAATAAACTTAAAAATTATAGAAAATAAGAAGTTGCTAAAAATATAATTCATGGTATTTCCAAGCAAGAAGAACAACAGCCATTTTTGGATCAATTAATTTATTCCAACTTTCCCTCAACTGATGTAAAAGACTTCAAAATTAGATTTAAGACAGGTGTGAAAACTATATCAAAGGATTTTAGAATTACCACCGTCCTGTGAACACCAGATGCATTCGTGTGGGTTGACAGTCGCATAAGATTGAAAACTACTTATGTGTCTTCCCCATTGCTTAACGTGCCAAAAATTTGGTCATAGTTGGCCAACAACAGGCACATGCTACAAGTGTTATGGCTCACATAAGAATGCTCATCAGAAGACGAAATAAATAAATGCATTAACTGCATTTGAAAAGGCATGAAAAATCACAATCATAATGTGAATGACAATAAATGTCCTGTGTACATAAGAGCATTAGAGATAGAGCAAGAGAGAAAAGATTATGGAAATTAGCAAAATTAAACATAATTTGAATGAATCAAAAGGAGAAATGCATCAATTAGAAAAAGGATTAAGGTGACAGCATTGACCTTGTGCTCATTGAAGAACTTTATACTTATAATGACAAAGTCGCTGGACTGAGTAATTCTTTTAGTATTGCTGAAAACCTGTCTCGAATCCTTACATCTTGTGCAGTGATTGTTATATCTTCAAAAATATTCTTAGTAACTCTACTTATACAATTATAAAACCAATACCTAGTAGTATGTAAGGTGAATTGGCAAGGTTTCAAACCCTTCTGTGTCACCTCGGCATATTTTCCTCCAGCAGACACATTTCCCTTTTAAGAATATCTGCATATACTAGAAAATATAATTCATCAGCTTAAAGATTAGTCCATTATTATTGGAATATACTAAGTCAAATATGTGGTTGAGCAACAAAGTGGATGACTGAGGTCAGCTTTTTGAAGAAGTAATAGAAACAATCTGTAAGTTCTTATCTCAAAAAGTAAATAGTCAATATTCTAGACTGCAGATAGAAGACAAATATTGATGTTACTTTAACGAATATGAAAGACTACAATAATATTGGCACTTGGAAAATCATTCCTGTTCTAATGATGAGTGACCACAGAATAATTACATTTACATGGAAGGAAAACATGCAATGGAAGATGAAGAATAAGGAATTTTGCTATGATATCTTGAAAGCAAATTGGAGCACATCCTGAAACAAAATAAGCTGTCATAAAAAGTTCCTTGTCACATCTCGGTCAAGGAGAAGGCACAGACTGACCAGCATAATTCAAGAAGCAGTTAGCGAAAGCATCCCAAAATCCAAAAATCTGTTTTGGGTGATCCGGATGGTAAAGTTTCAAACTTGAAGTGGGTAAAGCGAAAAAGAAATGGGAGCAATAATGTAATCCTATCATCCTCAATGGACACCCTACAAAATTGCAACCGATAAAATGAAAACAAATTAATTAATTTCAACAACACATCTCAACAATGGATACTCCACTACAAGGTAGGAGACAGTACAAGAATTGTTAAATAAGCTATTATCAGGTGACAATTCAGAATGAAGACTTCAACCATCCTTAGAAGTAAAACAAATGAAACTTACGATACGACTCCAGATAACATATCCATCTCTCACCAAGAACCCACAAAAGTGAAAAGCTTAAAAAAATGGAAAACTCATGGTTATGATCCCATCTGAATGCATACAGAAAGGATTAAATAATTTCATTGCGCCATTGTTTAATAATATCACTTAAAACCATTGTTTGAGCGAGGGAAAATTCCTGAGCATACGGAAAAAAAATCCATTGTGCCTGTGATCCCAAAAAGTAAAGGAAATCACAGATGAAGAAACATCTTTTAGGCCTATGATAGGAACTTGTCAAGAATAGTGTGATACTCCTTAAATTCATTAAAAATTACTGTACACAATTCAGTCATGATAATTTTTACAAATAAATTACATTTTACCGATGCACACCTTGATGCAACTCGTCAAAATGGTATCCAGTGATACACATCAATAGGTATATTTTCAATCTGTGGACCGCAGATTATTATCACAACCTGCTATATAATATAAATATGAAATTAATAATAGATTTTGTCATTGTTTCTTGATTTCTTTTACAGCAAGCTGCTAATCTCAATGAATTCACTGGTTTTGTATGCAAAAAGCAATGTACACGGATTTCTCTATTTTAATTATAGACTGCAGAGTTACTGCCGGTACATACCCGAGAAAGGACAAATAATATTTCATAATGTCTAATTTTTTCAAAAATTCCTATGTTATACATTACATGTCAAGATTTTGATCACTTGTTAAAGAGTAGAAAATGTGTTGTTAAATTATGTAATTATCTTTTTATTTATTACAATACTGCATGTAAATTTTATCATTAGCTATTCCTGATTTTAAGACTTTCGAATCTCATGTTGTATTGACATAAGCAAATTCATAGACACGGCTTTGAAATTAACGTGTGACATACCTTGAGCAAGATTAAGGTTTTTATATGATTTCACAATTTTTTTCACTTTTTCTGTACTTTATTTGAATACTGCTTCAATGCACGTATTATGATATAGTTGCTACCTCTATTCCTCTGTCTTCAACCTGACTTGGATTGAGTTTACAAAGGAAGATATTTGCTGTTCATGATGAGTTTTAGCATAGTTGTAATAAGTAGTTAGGATTTTTTGGCGCAATTATTTTATCACAATAATTAAAGAACCAATTGATGATGAAAATTTTTTATAGTTTCAAAAATCCTCCCAATTAAACTTATCATTGAAAACAGTCTGAAATTATTGTAGTAAGACAATTTCTGCTTTAAAAATTAGTCTAATGATTGCAGTTTTCAAATTCTCTGGATAAATCATTGTACCCCTCTCTTCTACCAGTTCTGTGAAAAGTTATTCTTGGAAAATTAGGTAATTTATATTCCTGAACTGTTTCTCTGCTTTCTACTTTAATTTCAGTTAGAATTATTACATCTAGATTTTAGACGTGTCCTTGGTTTTGTAAGCAAACATGTTCCAATTTTATTTAATAGGCCTTATATTCTCATTGCATAATATGAAGGTTTTCTATATTTTACTTTATATTCTTTTCAACTGCCTTAAAACAAAAGAAATTTGGTTCTTGTTCTATTTCCTAGTGTCCAGTTTTATTTAAAAATAAATATTTTCCCAAAAATTTAAACATTTTTTATACATCACATTCATTCATCATTCAGGCTGTGGTGTAGTGCCTGGCATGCTTGCCCTCTACATCTGGTGATACTGGTTCAAACCCTGTCTGATTCAAGTAGAATTCGCAATGGTGGACGAAGCAGGGTTTGCGGCAGGTTTCCTCGGGGTACTCCCGTTATCCCGCCTATCATTCCACCACAACATTAACTCATCATCATTCATTTATTCATTCATTCATTCATTCATTCATTCATTACCTGCTTCGGGGAGGTGTGTCAGGAAGGACATCTGGCACCCTTGTAATTCACCCTGCCTTATCAAAAAGAGGCTTCATATCATCCTCATCTCCGACTCCTATAGACTAGGGAAAAGGACATTCACTCGTAATTCAAATGAGATTAGTCTTCAAGTCTCTTCATAACAATATTTACCTTGTTTGTCTTTATAAATTTAAAATTTTCCCCTAGGGGATTTACATCTAGTAAGTACATGTTTGGCCAACACGGGGTCCCGAGCTGAGTCTGGCATTACTTCCACTTACTTGTGTAAGGGTCCTTCCTTTCTCTTTTCTGACCATTGGTCACCTCTTGTTCTTTTCGATCCCGACGCTATTAGGGCTAGGGTATCTTTCATTTCCCTCCTCCTTCTTCTTTTCTTGTTCTTCTGCTTTTAAAATGTTTTAGGTAAAGTCTTGAGATATGTTGGGATTTGAGTTTTGAGTTGTAATTCAGGAGGGTTTTTAGTGGGTATGGCTGAGTTATTCGGCAACTCCCACACGTGGGGAGAGTCATGTTGGCTCTCCCTAGTGCGTAACTGCATTTTCCCTACCTGTACAAGTTTTAAGGGCTCTAATGACCTCGATGTTGATGAGCCCTAAAGACCCACAAATGTTTTTAAAAATTTCTTTCTTTAAATTCAATCTTTACTTTCCAAAATAGTTTTTCCATAAAAGAAAATGGTTCATAAAATAGATATTTGATTGGACTTTAAGTCCTTGATTTTAGAATTTTCAAGAACCTTGTTTCAAATTATTTATTTGTTAAACTTTGTATTTGTTTTTATTGGCATTGAGGTTGTTCAAATTTATTAATTTTTCACCTGTATGATCAATAATTGTACACATACTTTGTGTGTTCATTTCATGTCTGAATATTGCTTTCAAAGATTTATACAGAGGTCATTTTGATCCAGTTCATTTACCCACATAAACTACTCCCTTAGTTCTTTTTCACAATTTCCCTTAAAAGTTTAAATTCCTTGATTTTTTTATCACCACGTCACATTGGTAAAATAAGAATGTTATAGATTACTTAACATCTTCCTCACAAAGGATATCAATTTTTTTGTGTACATTCCCCAAATCAAGAGTCATTCAACGACTCGCAACAGTCTTTTGACAACGACATAAACAGCCTTTTTACTCTACAACATTTGATGTGACAGTTCTTGTGACTGATTGTTGCATTCTGCATTCTTGACACAGCCAGACCATTTGTTTCTTATTCCCACACCTTTAAAAGATAGGTCTTGAAGTGAGAGCATTTGAAATTTATATTTCTCTTACAATCATGAAAGAAAAAAAAACTTTTTCCTCTTCCAAATCGCATACCATGCACCGTACAATTTTAAACTATTTCAATTAACAGAAACGAAATTGTATAAGAAAAAAACTTTCAGGTAACTATTCACTGTCCAATAACGGAATAATCAAAAGGCCACTGGATTTTTCTCAAAGTGTTGTATATTTCCAAAAATTATCTTTACTAAACATACACAATAGCAATTCATTTTAAAAAGTTTACTCTTAAATAAGTAATCATGTTATTCGCCCATGAACAGAAATATGCCCTTCCAAAAACCATATTAATTCAACTGGCATTCACACAGTTATTCAACTTATTATTCACACACAAACATTCCTTAGCAAACAGCTATTCAAAAATAAGTAACGTTACATAGACATACAAACCAGTTATAAACACACAAACACATTATTACCTTGAGAAAATTACGATTTGTTAGATAACTGTTTATTTTTGTTCACGAACCTTAATTATGAAAACGCAATACGAGTCCATAAGCGATGTGGGAAAGTAGAAGCGACAATTCACCAAAGGCATGATGCGCTTTTAACACAAGACAATGACTGCGGAGCCACCTATTGAGAGAAAATGGAGACCCAAGTTTTCAAATCTTGAACAAAATTAGAGAAAAGTTATCGCGTTTCAGCGGAAGAAAAAGTCGAATAAAAATAGAAAAGCAATGACAAATAAGGTGAAACGAATATGATCGGAAGTGTCGATGAAAACTTAGTATTTCCTAAGAATTTGAATGCAAATGGTAGCGTATTTGCCAAAAATCAATTTTAAGCTTCAGAACCGAGTTACTGTATATATACCCAGCCGTCGCGTTGCTATGGAGTGAGAAATTAGCGGCGGGATCCGACCGGGTTTCTCGATACCGACTTAGGGAGATCAAATGTCCAAGAAATCTGTGTAACTTGTATTGTGACTATTAAAAAAACAACAAGGGCAGGAAATTATGAGAAAACGAAACGACGAGTAAAGGACGTCCACGGGGATGAAATTCCGGTGCAGTGCTGTGTAATCTAAATATCCATTCTCCATGAATTAGAAGAGGTTGCTTACACCGTCATTGAGTATGCTAACGATATGACTCGTAGAAACTGATTCAAGAGCCACGTTAGAGTTGATGGGTCAGGAGACTATTAAAAAGATCATGAAGTGTGCGGAAGCACCGGTGAAAAGTCTTCGATGGCCTTCAAAGGTGGTAACACCGGAACTGCGCCGCGATTACTTATTCTCAACAACAGAAGTAAATCCGTTAAATTTCAAAAATACCGTGGAGTGTTGATAGTACCAAAATTAAACTTCATGGAGCATTTAGACATGGTGTGTGCAAAAGGGAAATCATTCTTTTCAAAATTAAGAAGAATAGCTGGCAAGCAAAAGCTCCCGCAAAGCTGACTTTAAAGTCAGATTCTGATGTTGACTCGTCTTACCGTAGACGCCGACGTTTTCACGCTCACCGAGGTGCAGAAATAACACACGCCCGAAAGTGAGCTTTCCAGCAGTGATCGCGTTGACTCTCCGGGCGAGGGAACCACAGCGAAATCTGTCTTTATAGTCGTCAACAAAAAGTCCAGACATTGAAAAAAATTGATAAAAACCAGAACATGGCTCTTCTTTCCTGGAATCTCAATGATATTCATGTCCATTCAGAAGATCTAAACATCTTACTGTCCCGTCGTGCTCCTCAAATAGTCTCTCTTCAGGAAACTTATCTTTTACCAAAATATTATTTCCCTTCGTGGCTATACCTGTTATAGGGCGGACTTAGAAGACGGCCTCCGGACACACGGTGGCGTCGCTGTGCTCGTAAATGCTTCAGTTCATGTGTGCAGAAAATTCTGCTGAAAATACCTGCACATGGGTGATGACGTTCGAAGGATCAAAATGTTTAGATAAATTGGAGAAAATGAAGGTAGATGAGGTGTGGTTGAACACTGATTGCCAACAAAGAATTTAATGACATGAAACAAGAAACAAAAGTTGAAAAAAATGCTGATAATACAAAATTGAAATCGACTGGGATGAGATGACCCAGCTTCCTTGAGAGATGCAGCTTGGATGACGTTGGTTCGATGTTGAGGTTGATTTGAAGACCGATTACCACGTGGCGATTCAACGACGTGTCGCTGCCATCACGAGATCTTCAAGTTGAGAATAATTCCTCCAGCTGTCTCCCGGTACAGACTGAAGGGGAAGTCGCCGACTAGGTTGCCGAATGATGAGAGTACTAAATCAGAGGTGATGTCTCCTCGGACGACATTTGGAGAGAGAAAGAATGCTCACATGTCCTGACGCGCCTCTTTGTAGACTCCGGGCTGCCTGCCCAATTGGTGGGTCGATCGTCCGATCGATAGCGTGACGTCACAGGTTAACGATAACGATGTATCGATTGTTTATCCGGATCGATGGCGTGAATATTACGTAATGTTACGGAGGTCCTTGGACATTGTTCCGGCGAGGAAGTGCAGCCTCGTGGATTCCAGTATAATTAGTGAGTTTGTAATTAATAAAGCCAGACATACTATGTCCAATCATTTCATCTAATTTTTTTAAACTCAAAGACGTAAATTTTGAATGGACCTATGAGGTTTGAAGAAATAGCTCACAGAAGCTCAACAATTAAGATATACCACTCATTGTGCACAAAGAGTATTAGAGTCCATAGATGATTCACTTGTCTAATGACAACATTAAAAATGTCTGAACGCCATGCCCAAGAAGTAACTAGAACCAACGTCTTTTAGACCGTATGTACCAGGGTAAACCTTCCATCCCTCCCATTTACGGTATGTAATATTTATGTCCCCCGTGTGCAGTCTTTCACGAAGAAGGTGCTTGCTGGTCTGATGGACCAGTTGCCACCCCCATTTCTCATTGTAATGCCCATAACTCGATATGAGGTTCCTCTCACAACTGCCCAAAGAGTGATATAATTAAAAACTGTTTAATAGAAGGGATATAGCGCTTAACATTGGCCACTCCACCCACTTTTGTAAAACCTCCCGATCTTTGTCGGTGCTTCTCCCATCTTGAGTTCTTTTCTTTCCCAATCTCAGACTGAACAGTTGTCGACAATCTGTATGGCAGTGACAACTACCCGATTCTTTTACATATGAACGTTTTTTGTCAATCGTTTACACGCCCCTCAATGGATAGTGAAGAAGGCAGACTGGGATACGTTTGAACGCAACATCAATCTATCAGACGAGTCTTTCGCTGATATGAATGCCGATGTCACCATCCCTAAATTATCATGTAACCCAAGGCATTACCCAGTTCGATGGTGAGATTCGGATTGTGCAAGGGCGGTCATCCATTTTCTCAGCGAAACATGCTTGAAACGGACTTGTTACAGATTTTGAACACTTTCTTTTGGAGTGTCTCAAAATATAGTACCAACCGACGGAGACAATCTACCCAACAAATTTGACTGCATGCTTGGGCAAAAAGAACCGACTATGATATGCCTTTTTAGTTTCCTTCAGGAATGTGGCCTCTGGCACAGTATCTGGTCTTTATTTATACGTCATGACTTAAATATATAAATTGATCGGGGCTCCTCCCTTAAGTTCTCGGGGGGGTTCGGATTTACATCCTTTCTTTTTCCTGGTCTTTAAATTTACATCTTTCTTTGTTTTCGTTTTTCAAATGTTTTAGGCAACTTTTGTCAGTCTTTTCCTGTTTTCTTAGAGTTTGGATATATGGTATTTCAGGAGGGTGTTTAGTGGGTATGATCGACTCATTCGGCGAGTCCCACACGGGGAAAGTCATGTTGGCTCTCACTAATGCGTAACAGTATTTTCCCTACCTGTACAAAAATGTTAGGGCTCTAATGACCTCGATGTCGGCGAGCCGTAAAACCCCAATAAAAAAGCAGTTATGGTATCACCTATCGCGGCTTGCCTCGCCTACCACCGCCTAGTAAGATGATGCAACTGTTCCATTCATCATATTAAGAAGGAATTTTTGGCACGTTGTGCGCACGCTCTCAAAGGTATCTGATATTCTATAACTATTATACAAAAGATGGTTCACACGCCGTTTTATACTAGTAGGATTCGCTGAGGAAAGGGATGAAACAGTGTGATAGGTATTTTACGTTTTCGCTAAATGCCGCGAACTAATTAAGATATCACGTGCTATTCTGTCTCCACGAAATTATAAAAAAGGGTAAACTACATCACAAGAAACGAAAACTTGACGAACGAACATCACAAGAAACGAAAACCGCGCATGACTGGGCAGAGTCGGCAAGCATATAATTGAGACTGGCACATGGCTCTCATCCTGGTGAAAATATAAAATGGCTATGAACATTTACGCAGGGATATGTGTCTATAGTCAGAAACTGATAGAAAATACGAAAAGAAATTTCCTCTGCGCTCGTAGCACAGGGAAAGTAACATATAAGGCAGTGAAGGGATATGGTACTTTTATCCTCAGCTGTAGGGGATCGCTTCACTTTGGTGGTATACCTAGGCAAGGAAAATATAGGCAAGTTTTGGGAAATTTAATCATGTTAGGAATATATAATGTGAGGAAATTTAATATTGTGAGGAATCTCCTTTTAAATTACTACAAAGCAATAAAAGTAAGTAATACGAATAAATCAGGAGATAAATATTTGGAATCCACCGATGAATACGAGGAATAAAAACAGTATAAAAAACAACTGCATTAAAATGCTCTTTCAGTCGGACAAACTCTTTTACAGTGACGTCTTCAATACACTTTCACTGTTATGAGCGGGCACCAACGAAGCGTACGACCAGTGCCTCATGCAAAAGCCGCTATCACGCTTTATTTTAGTCTTTTGTAAGATGTGCGTAGTTTAACATGAAAAGAAGTGTCGTGTAGTGACAATTTAATCAAACAGGAACTTTTGGACTTCGTGACCAGAACTAAAACTCTTTACCCTTAATATGGTGTGAGATTTGAATAATTTCATGATTAAAATGAAATCAGCCTCGTTCGGGCGTTTTAAATTTGGAGAACGAGCGATGGAGCGGGGGAGGAGAGCCTCCTTACTCTAAAAATTTAAAAGTCCACCGTTGAGCGGTGCGACAAAGGAAACGTTCACATCTGGCGGGGTGAACGTTTCCTTTGTCGCACCGCACCTCTGTCAGAAAGTATGTCAATCAGTCGCTCGGAAAATTGATATATCATTCTGTCGGGAAAATGCTCAATCAACCAGTCGGAAAGATGCTCAATTGGTCGGTAAGCAGGTAAAACGTTAGGTTAGCTCAAGTAATTCGTTGGAAAGCACTTAAAGCAATCGGTCGGAAAGCAAATTAAGCAATCTGTTGGAAAATTGCTATATCAATTGATCGTAAAGTTGCTCATATAATCGGCCGGAAAGTTGCGCTATGAAACGGTCGAAAAGTTGATCAATCAATCGATCGGAAAATTGCTTAAGCAATCGTTTAGAAAGTTGCTCAATCAAACGGTCGAAAATTTGTTAGGTCAATCGTTCGGAAAGTTGCTAAAACAATCATTGGAAGGTTGCTCAATCAATCGCTCGGAAAGCTGGTCAAACATTCGGTCGAAAAGAAACTTAAGTAAGCGGTCACGAAGCACTTAAAGCAAAGTAGGTCAAGCAATAGAACGGAAAGCAAATCAAGCAACCTGTCGGAAAGCAGGTCAATCAAACGGTTGGAAAGTAGATCAATCAATCGGTGGAAAGTAGGTCAATCAGTCAGTCGGAAAATTGCTCAATCAATCGGTCGGAAAATCGCTCAATCTATCGTTCGGAAAGCAGGTCAAACATTCAGTCGAAAACAAGCACAAGTAATCTGACGGATAGCACTTTAACCAATCGGTCAGAAAATAGGTCAAGCAATCGGTCAGAGAGCAAATCAAGCAATTGGAGGATAATTTCTCTTTTAATTGGTCGGTAAGTAGCTCAGTCAATCGATCAAAAAGTTGCTCAATCAATCGGTCAATCAATATGTCGGAAAGTTGCTCTATCAATCGGTTGAAAAGTTGCTCAATCAATTTGAGAGAATGTTGCTCAATAAACCGGTCACAATGTTACTCAATCAACCAGTCGGAAAGTTGCTTAAACAATCGGTCAAAAAGCAGGTCAAGAAATCGTTCAGAAATATGGTCAAGCAATCGGTGTGAAAGTAGGTCCAGTAATCGGTCGGAAAGTAGGTCAAGCAGTCATTCAGAAAGTAGGTCAAGCAGTCATTTAGAAAGTAGGTCAAGCAGTCATTCAGAAAGTAGGTCAATCGATCGTAAGGAAGGTCAATCGGTCGTAAAGTAAATCAATCAATCAATCGGTACGAAAATAGGTCAATCAATCATTCGGATTGTAGGTCAGTCAAACTGTTGGAAAGTAGGTCAGTCGGTCGGAAAGAAGGTCATATAATCGTTTAAAAAATAGCTTATTCAATCGGTCATGAAGTAGGTCAATTATTCGTCGAAAAGAAGGTCAATTAATCGGTCGGAAAGTTGCTCAAGCAATCGGTCGGAAAACAGGTCAAAAAATTAAGTCGGAAGGAAGCTCAAGTAATCGGTCGGAGAACATTTGATGCAACCGGTCGGAAAGTAGGTCAAACAATCGTTCGGAAAGTCGCCCAAGCAATCGTTGCGTTATTACTCCATCAATCGGTTGGTATGTTGCTCAATCAATCTGACGAAATGTTGCTCAATCAATCTGACGAAATGTTGCTCAATCAATCGGTCGAAAAGTTGCTTAAGCAATCGTTCGGAAAGTTGCTCAATCACTCGGTCGTAAAGTTACTCAATCAAATAGTCAGAAAGTTGGACAATCGGTCGGAAATTTTCTGAATCAAATGGTCAGAGAGTTGCTAAAACAATCGGTCGGAAAGCAGGTAAACATTCAGTCTAATAACACAGAAAATCGGTCGGGAACAGGCCAAGAAATCGATTAGAAAGCAGGTCAAGCATTCGGTCAAGACGTTGCTCAATCAACCGGTCGGAAAGTAGGTCAAACCAGCGATCGGAAAATCAATCAATCACTCGGAAAGTAGGCCAATCAATTATTCGAAAAGTAGGCCAATTAATTATTCGGGAAGTAGATCAGTCAATCAGTCGGAATATAGATTATTCAATCGGTCTGAAAGTACGTCAATTAATCGGTCGGAAAATAAGTCAAACAATCGGTCGGAATGTAAATCAATCAATCACCCAAAAAAGTGAATCAATCAGTCGGAAGTATTTCAATTAATCGGTCAGAAAGAAGGTGAATCAATCGGTCGGAATGTGAATTAATCAATCGGTCGGAAGGTAGGACAAGCAATCAATCGGAATGTAGGTCTACCAACCGATCGGAAAAAAGGTCTATCAATTGGTCGGACGGAAAGTAGGTCAATCGGTCGGAAAGTAGGTTAATTAAACGTCGGAAAGTGGGTCAATTAATCGGTCGGAAAGTTGCTCTGTCAATCGGTTAGAAAATTGCGTATTCAATAGGACGGAAAGTTGCTTGAACAATCGGAAAGTTTTTTAGTAAATTAGTCAAAAAGCAGGTCAAACATTCAGTCAGAAATGAGCTCAAACGATCGGTAGGAAAGCACATAAACAATCGGTCGGAAAGTAGGTCAAGCAATCGTTTGGAAAGCAAATCAAGCAATCCTTTGGAAAATTGCAATGTAAATTGGTCGGAAAGTTGGTCAAGCAATCGGCCGGCAAGTTGCTCTACAATCGCTCAGAAAGTTGTCCAATTAATCGACCATAGAGTAGGTCAAGCAATCGGTCGGAAAGATTGTTAAGCATTTGGTCGAAAAATAAATCAATCGGTCGGATAGTAGGTCAAACAACCGATCGGAAAACAGGTCCATTAATCGGTCGGAAAATGGGTCAATTAATCGGTCGAAAAGGAGGTCATTTAATCGTTGGAAAGTAAATCAATTAATCGGTCGGAAAGTTGCAATATCAATTGGTTGGAAAGTTGCTCAATAAATCGGTCGGAATGTTGCTCAATAAATCGGTCGGAATGTTGCTCAATCATTCGGTCGTAATGTTACTCAATCAATCGGTCAGATAGTTGCTCAATCAATCGGTCGAAAAGCATGTCAAGCAATCAGTCGGAAATATGGTGACGCAATCAGTCGGAAAGCAGGTCAAGCCATCGGTCGGAAAAAAGGTCAAGCAATCGGCCGGAAAGTACGTCAATTAGTCGTCGGAGAGTAAGTCAATTAATCGGTCGGAAAGTAGGTCAAACAATCTATCGGAAAGCAGGCGAAGCAAATTATCGGAAAGCAGTCTAAGCTATCGGTCCGAAAGCCGGCCAACCAACAGGTCGGAAAGCAGATCAAGTAATCGGTCGGATATCAGATTAAGCAATCGGATGGAAAGCAGATGAAGCTATCGGTCGGAAAGAAACACAATTATACGTCGGAAACTAGGTCAATAATTTGGTCGGACGGAAAGTATCAATCAGTCGATCGGAAAGTTAGTCAAATAATATTTTAAAAAATAGATTAATCAATCGCTCGGAAAGTAAGTCAGCTAATCGTCGAAAAGTACGTCAATTAATTGGTCGGGAAGTAGGGGTATTAATCAGTCGGAAAGAAACTAAATTAATCGTCGGAATATAGGTCAATAATGTGGTCGGAAAATTGCTCTACCAATACGTTGAAAAGTTGCTCAATCAATTTGACAAAATGTTGCTCAATAAACCGCACACAATAATGCTCAGTCAACCAGTTGAAAAGTTGCCTAATCAATCGGTCGAAAAACAGATCAAGCAATCGTTCAGAAAGAAGGTCAAAGCAATCGGTCGGAAAGTAGATCAAGCAATCAGTGGGAAAATAGGTAAAGCAATCGGTGAAAACGTAAGTCAATTTATCGGAAAGTAGGTCAAGCAATCGATCGGAAAGTGGGTAAATCAATCGGCCAGAAAATAGGTCAATCAAACATTCGGAAATTAGGTCAAACTATCGGTCGGAAAGTAGGTCCATCAATCGGTCGGAAAGTACGTCAATCAATCGGTCGGAAAGTAGGTCGGATAATTGGGTCATTAAACGTTCCGAAAATAGGTATTCAATCGGAGGGAAAGTGAGTCAATCAACCGGTCGGAAAGTGAATCAATCAACCGGTCGGAAAGTAGGTCAATCAGTCGGTCGAAAAGTAGGTCAAAAAATTGGTCAGAAAGTAGATCAATCAATCGGAGTGTAGTTCAAGTAATCAGTAAGATTGTAAGTCAAGCAATCGGTCAAAAGGTTATTCAAGCAGTCGGTCGGAAAGCATGTCTAGCAATCGGTCGGAATGTAGGTCAGCATTCAGTCGGAAACCCTGTCAAGCAATCGATCGGAAAGCATGTCAATCAATCGGACGGAAAGTAGGTCAATTAGTTGTTGGAAAGTAAGTCAATTAATCCATAGGAAAGTAGGTCAATTAATCGGTGGGAATTTACGTCAAACAAACGGTCGGAAAGAAGATCAAGCAATCGGTCGGAAAACATGTCTAGCAATCGGTGGGAAAGCAGTTCAAGCAATCGGACGGAAAGTAGGTCAATCAATCGGACGGATAGTTTCTCAATCAACCGGTCGGAAAATCGCTCAGTCACTCGGTCGGAAAGTTGTTCAATGTATCAGTCGGAAAGCAGGACAAGCAATCGGTCAGAAAGAAGATCTATCAATCGGTCGTAAAGTAGGTCAGTCTGTCGGTCGGAAAGTAGGTCTCTCATTTAGTCGGAGAGAAGGTTAATCGATCGGAAAGTAGATCTCTCATTTAGTCGGAGAGAAGGTTAATCAATCGGTCGGGAAGTTGGTCAATCAATCGGTCAGAAGTAGCTCAATCAAACGGTTGGAATGTGAGTTGATCAATCTGTCGGAAATTATGTAAATCAATCGGTCGGGATGTAGGTCAATCAATCGGTCGAAAATACGTTAAACAATCGTTCGAAAGTAGGCCAATTAATCGTCAGAAGAAAAACAATCAATTAGTCGGAAATTACTCTGTCAATCGGTCGGAATGTATGTCAAGCAATCGGTCGGAAAGCATATCAAACAATCGGTCAAAAAATTTCAATGTTAATTGGTCGGAAAGTTGCTTAATCAATCGGTCGGAAAGCATGTCAAACTTCGAGTAGTTCGAGTAATCGGACGGAAAGTAGGTCAAATAGTCGTCAAAAAGTAAGTCAATTAATCGGTAGAAAAGTAGGTCAATTAATCGGTTGAAAAGTAGGTCAATTAATCGGTCGAAATTTACGTCAAACAGTTGGTCGGAAAGTAAGTCAAGCTATCGGTCGGAAAGTGGGTCAGTCAACCGGACGAAATGTGAATCAATTAACCGGTCGGAATGTAGGTCATGCCATCGGTCGGTCGGAATGTAGGTCAAACATTCGGTCAGAAAAAGGCCAAGAAATCGGTCGGAAAGTAGTTCAATCAATCAGTCGGAAAGCATGTCAAACTATCGGTAGGAAAGCAGTTCTAGTAATCGGTCGGAAAGCAGGTCAAGCAATCAGTCGGAAAGAAACTCAATTAATAGTCGGAAAGAAGGTTAATAATTTGGTTGGTCGGAAAGTAGGTCAATAAATATGTCGGTCAGAATGTAAGTCAAAAATTAGTAGTTCAAGCAAACGGTCGGAAAGTAGTTCAAGCAATCGGTCGGAAAGTAGCTCAAGCAATCGGTCGGAGAGCAGGTCAGCTAATCATCGAAATGTAGGTCAGTTAATCGGTCGGAATGATCCTCTGTAAATCGGTTGGAAAGTTGCTAAATCAATCGGACGGAATGTTGCTCATTCAATCGGTCGGAAAGTTGCTTAAACAACCGGTCGGAAATTTGATTAAACAATCGGTCGAAGAATTGCACAATGAATCGGTCGGAAAGCAGGTCAAGCAATCGGTCGGAAAGCAGGTCACGCAATCAGTCGGAAAGTAGGTCACGCAACCAGTCGGAAAGTAGGTCACGCAACCAGTCGGAAAGTAGGTCACGCAACCAGTCGAAAAGTAGGTCAAGCAATCGGTCGGAGACTAGGTCATGCAATCGATCGGAATCTGTCAAGCAATTGGTCGTAATGTAAGTGAATCAATTGGTCAAGAAAGAATTCAAGCAATCGGTCGGAAAGTAGGGAAATCAATCGGTTGTAAGATAGGTCAAGCAATCGGTCGGAGAGTAGGTCAAGCAATCGGTCGGAGAGTAGGTCAAGCAATCGGTCGGAGAGTAGGTCAAGCAATCGGTCGGAAAGTAGGTCAAGCAATCGGTCGATAAGTAGGTCAATCGGTTGAAAGATAGGACAATCAATCGGTTGAAAAGTAGATTAATAATTCAGTCGGAAAGTAGGTCATTTAATCTGTGTGATAGTAGGTCAATCGGTCGGAAGGTTGGTCAATCAATTGATCTTAAAGAAGGTCAATCATTTAGGTGGAAAGTAGTTCAATCAATCAATGGGAAAGTAGGTTAATCTATAAGTCGTAAAGTAGGTTAATCTATAAGTCGTAAAGTAGGTTAATCTATAAGTCGTAAAGTAGGTAAATCAATCTGTCGGAATGTAGGTTAATAAATCGGTCGCATAGTAGGGCAATAAATCGGTCGAATAATTGGCCAACCAATTGGTCTAAAATTAGGTCGATCAATCGGTTGTATAGTACGTCAGTCGGTCAAATATTGCTCTCTTTGCCGAATTTCGCATGGCATACGGTAAACAGTTAGTTGTAGATGGCGTTTTCCTGTTTCCTTCGTGCATTCTGCTCCACGATAGACGCGTTTCACAAAGGATTACTCTCTTCGAGCGAAATTCTGGCGAATTTCGCATACCGTACCGTAAACACTTTGTTGTGGATCCTTGCGTATTTCTCTTTTTCTTTGTTCATTGATTGACCTACTTTCCGACCAATTGACTAAACTACTTTCCGACCGATTCATTGACTTACTTTCCGAGCGATTGATTTATCTATTTTCCGACCGATTGATTGACGTACTAACTGACTGATTTATTGACCTACTTTGCGACCGATTGTTTGACCTACTTAGCGACCATTAGTTGACGTACTTTGCGACCGATTGATTGTCCTACTCTGCGTCTCATTTTCTGACTTATTTAGCGGACCGTTTGATGACTATTTTTGACCTATATTGCGATTCAGTTGCTGACCTACTTTGCGACCCATTTTCAGACCTACATTGCGACTCATTTGCTGACTTACTTTCCTAACGATAGATTGACCTACTTTCCGACCGATAGATTGCCTCTTTTCCCACCGTATGATTGGCGTATTTTTCAACCAATGGATTGACTTACTTTTCTTAACGACCGATTGATTGATCGACTTTTCGACCGACTGATTGATTAAACTGTTTTTTGAACGACCGATTGATTGACCTACTTTCCGTCCGACCTATAATTTGACACACTTTCCGAATGACCGATTGATTGAACTTTGGTTCGACCGATTGATTTATTGACGTTCTTTGCAATCAACCGGTTAATTGTCCTACTGTTTGACCGGCCGACTGATTGACCTATTTTCCGACCGACCGATTGATTGACATACTTTCCAACCAATTTGTAGACCTTCCTCCAGACAGAATGATTGACCTGCATCCGAACGATTAATTGACCTATTTTACGACCGATTGATTGACCTACTTTCTGACCGATTGATTGACCTACTTTCTGACCGATTGATTGACTTACTTTCTGACCCGATCGATTGACCTACTTTCTGACCCGATCGATTGACCTACTTTCTGACAGAATGATTGCCCTGCTTTCCAACTGATTGACTTATTTTTGCGACCGATTGATTGAAATTCCTTGCGAGCGATTAGATGACCTACTTTGCGACCGATTAGATGACCTACATTCCGACAAACTGACAGACCTACTTTCCGACCGATTGATTGACGTTCTTTGCGGTCGATTGATCGATCTTCTTTGCGACCGGTTGATTGACATATTTTCCGACCGATTGATTGATCTACATTTTGACCGATTGATTGACCTACATTCCGACCGATTGATTGACCTTCATTCCGACCGATTGATTGTCCTACTTTCCGATCGAATGATTTATTTCCTTTCGACCAATAGATTGACCTAATTTCTTACCGATTGCTTGATCTACATTTTAACCGATCGATAGCCCTTCTTTCCTACCGATTCGATGACATTGTCCTTCCGATAAAATTACATACAAAGCGACCGATTGATTTTCTTGTCTTCCGAGGGATTGATTGAACGACTTTCTTACCGAATGATTGACCTAGTTTTCGATTGATTAATTGACCCACTTTTCGACAAACTAATTGACTTACTTTCCGTCCGATAGATTGATTACTTTTCAACTCATTTATTGACCTACATTCCCACTAATTGATTGACGTGAATATCGACCGAACGATTGATTGCCCTACGTGCCTACCAACCGATTAATTTACCAATTTTTTGACCAACAGATTGATAGACCTACTTCCCGTTCGATCGATTGATTGACCTACTTTCCCACCGACAAAATGATTGACCTACTTTCCGACCGACCGATTGATTAACCTACTTTCCGACCGACCAATAGTTTGATCTACTATCCGACCGATTGACGACTACTTTCTGACCAAACAATGAATTGACCTACTTTCCGACAGACCGATTGAATGACTTACTTTGCGACCGAACGGTTGATTGATTTTCTTCCCGTCCGACTGATTGGTTGTTTTACTTTAGTGACCTACTATCCGACAGAACGATTGACATTTTTTTCGACCGATTAATTGACCTACTTTCCGACCGGTCGATAGCGCTTCTTTTCAACCTATTAGATGACATTTTCCGTCCGGTAAAAATATCTACTATATGACTGATTGATTAACTAGTCTTTCCAGTGAATGTTTGATTCACCTTTCGACCGACCGATTGATTTTCCTACTTTCTGACAGACCAATTGGTCGAGAAGCTTCCTACACAGAGACATTAGAGCGCCAAGCGAATAATCATGATAAGATTTGTCTAGATATCTCTAACGGTTTTTCACAATTTTCAACTATTTATATCTCCAAATTTTTGAAATTAAAACAAGTCCATGACACACAGAGGCATTAAAGTAGCTAACAAATATTCTTAGTAAAATTTGTTTAGATTTCGTTTACAGTATTTTACATTCTTTAATTTTTTATCTTCAGGTTAATTATATGAAAGCGAGTCTTTCCTACACAGAGGCATTAGAGCGCCAAACAAAGAATATATGTAAGATTTGTCTAAATATCTCTTACGGTTTTTCACATTTTTTAACTATATATATTTCCAAATTTCTGAAATTAAAACAAAGTCCATGACACAGAGGCATTAGAGTGGCAACCGAATAATTTTAGTAAGATTTGTCTAAATATCTTCTGCAAATTTTTACGTTCCTCAATTATTTCTGACTCTGAATTACTGAAACTAAAACAAGCTCATCCTACGCTGATGTATTAAAGTGAAAACGAATAATCTTAGTAAGATGTGTCTAAATATCTTATGCGCATTTGTACTTTCTAAAATTACTTCTGTCTAAATTTCGGAAATAAAAACGAATATTCTTAGTAAGATTTGTCAAGATATCTCTTGCGATTTCTTACTTTCTTAAATTATTTCTATCTATAAATTTCTGAAGAAAAAAAAACAATCTCATGTTACACAGAGGTATTGCAGTGTCAAAGGAATAATCCTAAGAAGATTTGTCTAGATATCTCTTGCTTTTTTTACTTTTCTTAAATATTTCTCTCTCTAAATTTCTGAAATTAAAACAAGCTCATCCTACGCAGATGTATTAGAGAGGAAACGAATAATTTTAGTAAGATTTGTCTACATTTCTCTTGCGATTTTTTACTTTTTAAAAATGTTTCTGTCTAATTTTCTGAAATAAAAACGACCGCATCCTACACAGAGGTATCAGATTAGCAAACAAATAATCTTAAGAAGATTTGTCTTGATATCGTTTACGGTTTTTTTTACATTTTTGCACTATTTATATAATTGATCACATAAATAGGGACTAAAATCTTTGAGGTGCTCATGTTCTTAGAAGACAATGAGACAAAGGTAGAACATGGGCACAAGATTAAAAAAAGATGTGTAAATTGCTTTATGAGGACAATTGAGAAAGTAATATAGGTATTCAAAGATCATCAACACCAAATTAAAACAAGTTCAAAGTTCGCTTCATTGGCACCAATACAGACCTCGTATCGATATCAGGAGGATTTTTGAGGCACCAGGTAGAATCTACTCACTTTGCGACTTCAGTGCAAATCCTTTTAAAAATGGACAGAGCTTTGAATATTTGTTGTAATTTGCTATTAAAGTTTGAACACCCATATCATTTTCTTCACTCCTATAATAAACCGCACTCCTTTCACTTTCTCAAATACATAGTATATAGAGTTTTGTAATCGTTAAAAAATTCGAAAGCGTTATTTCAACGCATATATGTTGTGTCGATCCCTGATTCTGAAAAAAGGACAATTAATAGGCATTGCATCGACATTAGCGGTATTTCGCTTGAAGGTTTGGTATAGACGCAGTAAAATAATTTGTCTGCTACACTTACGCATTAATTTACTGTTTCAAAAAGCTTGAATAATGTTTAGCAGTGAAAATGGACCAAGCAGACGTAGAATACACTTTTCGTAAACTGAAATGAAGATATGAAAATTATAAAATACATAGGAAGACAGCAAATGCACTGCAGATATGAAAACACATCGATTTCTGTCTGCAACGAAATTAAATTTACGTAACATTTTTACGATATTTGTAACTGATATGTCACTATATGTTTTGAAATATTATACTGAACATTTATTTTACTCTCAAATTAAATAAGAACTATAATAAGTTCATCTTGCGTTTTTGAATATGAATAGAGCACAAGAAGACAACCAAAATTTAGAAGGCCACACCAGAAATGACCCTTTCACTGGAGAATTTTTTCTCACTATGCTGCCGAAGGAGAATCGTATATGAGAAAGTATTCAATTCAATTCAATTGGGCTTTATTTATTATTTGCAATATGGTTACAATATAGCATAGTTTTGGCGGGGCTGATGGCCCGTTTGCCTGTGATTTGGCTCAGTAGTTGCCGTGGGCTCTGCTTACAATATCCTGGTGTTCACTCTTAAGGACCTTGCCAGTTACGTCTTCCGCACTGTCATAACTGAGTACAATCTAGCAACATATTCTAATGTTAACGAAACAAAATAAAGATTTATTTATGTAATTTACCCTAAATATGAATATAATATAATTAAAATTTTACGGCTACTGGTGTGTTCGTTAAGCACCGTTGGGAACAACGAATAACCAACGGTCAGGACAAGGAATATATTTACACATTCTTACGTATTTACACATATATACTCTACTTAAGGGGCATTTTAAAGGCGTACAGGCTAAAAACCTCGCCACACATTTGTACATAAATAACATATTTTGGAAGTAAAGCGCCCTATTGAAATTTAAATATATACAGATTTACACAATACACAGTACTCTATCTCTAAGTATTATACATATTCACATATTACATATTACATATTTACAAATCACGTTTTCGGTTCATCATTTCACTTTTCATTTCATCATCCACCAGAATTTACGGACCCGTAACAAAATTAAGAAAGAACATTAGCTGCAATACACACTTCTACGTATCCTTAACGTTATTCGAATGAATACTCACTATGTCAAATGTACAAAATTTGAGTTTAACAACGAAAAGAAGTTGAAAATTTGGGTCAATTTTTTTGTTTATTTAGAAAATATGCCTCTTACCTTTGAAAATGACTAACTAAAGAACTGAAATATTTCTCACAGTTTTATAAACTTTTCGTTTGTTTGACCTTGCTTGTGTCGAAAGCAAACGTCCCGATGACCTAAACATCTTAACCAGAAATCTGAGATCTCTACATTACGACATGATGTGCGAGTCGAGTGTGATTCTTCAAATTTTACAAGCATCTTGAGCGTGAATACACACTTTTACGTACCCTTAACGTTATTCTAATGAATACTGACTATGACAAAAGTACTAAATTCAAGATTAACAGTGAAAAAAGTTGAATATGTTGGTGAAATTTTTTTTGTGTGTTCTGCAGTTCGATATTGTTTATATTTACAAATCTTAAAATAAATACCAACTATAATCATTTGGAAAAGTTGAAGAACACATAATGACTCCCCTGGCTGAGATTTTAGTGCATTTGACTGACAGGTTAAGAGCAATTTGAATTTGTTAATAATTTAAAAAATTACAATAAATACTTAATGGTTTTATACAAACAAGAAAAAGGGCACAAAGTTACTCTTGTAGCCGAGATTTGAGTGCATTTTACGGTTTCTCTGCAAAATGAATTTGTTTATAGTTAGAAAAGTTACGATCAAATAATTCAGAGAGTTGGAGGGACACGTAGTGACTCCTCTAGTTAAGTTTAAAGTGTATTTGACTTACGGTTTTTCTACATTTTGAATTTGTTTATATTTTGAAAAGTTTCAATCAAAAATCAGATGTCATTTACAGAAGAAGGGCACGTAATGACTGCTGGCTGAGATTTGAGTGCATTTTACTTACGGTTTTTAAACAATTTTAATTTGTCTATAATTAGAAGAGTTACCATTAAATACCAAATGTTATCAGAGAAGTAGAAGGGTACGTAGTGACTCACCTGACGGAGATTTGAGTGAATTTGACTTACTTTAGAAACGTTGCTATCTTATACCAAATATCGTTTAGAGAGGTTGAAGGGTTCGTAGTGTATTCCCAGGCTTAGATTTGAGTGCATTTGTCTTACTGTTATTCCACTACATGAATGCAAATAGGTAAGGAAGCAAGCAAGCAAAAACGAAAGTAAGCTAGTAAGAAAGAAAGTATCAAGCAAGAACGAAAGAAAGTACTTAAGCAGATACGTAAGTATGTACGTAATCATACTACAATTTGGTGACAATTGATTTGCAGGTTCCGGGGATCTGACGAAATGCGGAAATTAGGGAAAAGAGTTAAGGGGAGCAACTTATCTGTCAACAAGGTATCTCACTTATATTCAAGAAATGCAAAACTTAGATTTTGAAAATCATTAAAAAAATCAACGGTTGGAGATAAAAGAAAACGGTTTGCACAATTCTTCTTGACTAGTCAAGATGTGTCTTTTGCGTATATTTTGAATGTCGAATGTTGAATTTTCAAAAATTTTGANACGTAGAACTGAATTCTAAGACGAAAAGTTAATAGGTGCAAAACGCTAACTCGAACGGTTTTCTCGAAACTTATTGGTGTGTTACGAGTGGTATCCTACCGCCACGTGTCAGACGTAGCGCCCACTACCCCATTTTTCGATTCACTTAGTTATCGATTTTTTATATCAATAAACCATACATGGCTGGAAAGACGAAAAAATAAGCTTTCGTTTGATGTGTGTTTCAAGTAAATTGGACTAATTGTAATACTTTTTATCGTCGCGAGACTTTGAGAAAATGTAGACGACGCAAAAACTTCGTAGACGAGTGCGACGAACACGAGTCGATAGCCCCCGGTTCGTTGTATATGTGGCAAAAAGAAATGGTTTAAAATCGTACGGTAAACCCTAAAATGTCTGTTTGGCGCGGACGTATTCGTCGTCTCTGGCGCGCGGCGACGCGGGGTCCCGGAACCCGCATTTTCTCCCTTTGCGTGCGTATAGAAAAAATTGTCGTACATAATATCAATAAACCATACACG
>NNCF01128094.1:10230-20803 GCA_002313205.1 Laupala kohalensis | reverse complement strand
TCTCTGACAAAATTGTTTATTACCTATAAGACGAGTCAGAGCTGTCATTTGTTAGGACTTTAGTAGTCAAGTTAGACCCTATTGAAATAAACGAGTCAAGTAGCTTATTTTCCGGTTGCAATCTTGATATGTCATAATCTTGGAAAGAAAATGGTGAAGGATGAAACAAATAGGAATAATCAAAAAATCTTTTAATGCTGTGAAGTACGATACTTCATCTGTGTGATTTGCGTCATCCGGATACTCAAATATGGAACGCAACTTATCTGGGACATATGCGTATTAATATATACGATGTTATCTCTCTCGCGTCACAGGATACAGGGTTTTTGTAATGTAGTTATCTCTTCCCTCCATTTATGAGAGAAAATGAGCTCTCGTCTTGAAAATAAGGTCTAGTATCTATTATTCGTTTTCTACTTATTACTATGATGCTGATCTTGATCAATTTTTTATTTTGTTTTTGACCAACACGAGGAAGGTTGTAGAGGTGTGGTGGGTTGTATTTAGAGGTTAGGGCTGGTAGTAATTAATGATGGTGTGGTTCCATATCATACAGTCCTAATGAAGGAAGAAATATATTGCCGAAAAGTTGGCGTTGTAAAAGGTATCTTTTATTCAAGACCAATTCTCGAATATATCGTTCATTTTCTACCCATTATTTTGAATTTTGAGCGATTTTAATATTACTTTTTATTTTCGGAAAATAAATTGATATTACTATCTTATTAAATTATCTATTAACCTGTTGAGTCTGTGTGTCAAAATTTTAGACAATAAATTTCATTCACCAATTACTCATCACTTCATCTTCATTAGATTTTAATTAGTTAAGACATCTTTCATTATTATATTATATCAATTGTGGCTCATAGACTCAACAAGGTTCAATAGTGAATTTTAATAATATTAATAATAATGAAAGAAAAACCTCAACTATATGATATCACTGTCTATTCGTTAAATAACTTCCCTTATAGATATAGCCTCTACCTTGGAGCTCATGATCCGAAATAATAGGATTAACCATTGCATGCCTCTGGAGAGTAAATTATTCCCCCCTCCCCACATGGCCATACGACTTTTTGACAAATAGTTTATTTATAAATTAGATCATACTATTCGTTTTCGTAAACAAATTCTGTAAAAAACATTTTTCACTCAGTATTCACGTTACTAAATAACAAATCGAAAATCACTAATATTTAACGCAGATGTATGAAGTACATTTATACAAGTTATAAGAGGACTTCGGATGCGGCTCCGAGACCTTCCCGATAACAGGCCTTATCTCGTTTTAACCTAATTGTCGTCCGAATCTCTCACGAAATTTGTCAAGAACACGAAAATTATGAAAAAAATAATTCTAACACACTGTTATTGAGGCATAATGTCACACATCGTATTCGATGAACATATATACTCATACTGACATACTATTTTCAAAACAAAATGTGACATGTATTTCCAACAAATTCATACTAACAAAAACTATACTTAATTTAACAGAATTAGTTGTCTATGTATTTCATTATTTTATTGACTCCTGCCATAGTGTGATCAAAGTAGTATAAATAAAAATAATGATAATATGACTTATAAGTAGATTATTATTTATTATTGATATTTTTATAACACATAATAATAATATTGAACTATAGTACCAAAAATGTTAAAACTTCCGTGTCACCACGTGGTGCATAATTTACTAAGTTATTCTAATAAAATGACGTTAAGCAATTATAATCACAATTACATTCGCAGAAAAATAAATTCGCAATAATGTACATACCATATTATCAGTTTTCGTGAAGTTGAGTTTTTGTCATGATGAGTTCTTATCAGGTTTCTTAAAGTGATCACAGTTCACAATCACTTCCTTCACTTCTGTATTTCCACTGGGTACTGGAGAACTACTTTTCTAAGTAGTGGACTAATACATTTTTCGAATATTTTGTATTTCGCGCTAAGCTAGCGAAAGCATTCTACGTCGACGAATCGGCGTATTCATCATGTTGTGTTTCGACAATCTGCTAGTATATAGTGCACGTAATTTTTTATTATAACTACATATTCCCGCATCTTCTCAACATAACACGCCTCAATAACATTATTTGGAACCAAATGCAGGTAAAGTCATCTTTTTACGGGTGAGCCATTTTAACTTTTAACGGGTGAGCCATTTTAACTAAGACATAAGGTAATATTAGTTCCACACGGCGATGCAGAAAGAACCAAATATTGCCTCATGAGCAAGAAATCTGCATTGGTGGCCTATATTGTCAATAGACTTAATTTTTAAGTAGTTAGAATGTCCTGTCAACGTAACGCGAGTGACAAATATCATTACTCCTATGGACGATGGCGAAGTAAAAGCGTTCGCTGCATTGAGCACAAGCTCTGTAGCTAATTACACTAATAATAAAGGAAGAAATAATAGATTGTGATGAGAGCCGTTACAAACGGCCTATGATCACATTGGAGACAATGAAGTAATTGATTGCGACTAGTATACAATAATGATAATAATACTAATAATTTTATTGTCAAAAAAGCAGTAAAAACTGTGTATGACCACATGGAGGACAATAAACTAATTTACTCTTCGGAAGCAAGCTAGGGATCATCTTATCAATTCCAATAAAGGGCCCTATAGCAGAAACGGATTAAAAATTTCAGCAAATGTTCCTAGATAAGATGAAAAGTTGTCTGCGATGTTTATACTAATATAATGTCAAAATGTTTATAAATGAACGCAAAAATTTTACACGAACAATCTATTATCGAAATATAGATTATTCTGAGTATAGAGCTTAAAAATCATAAGAATTAAAATAACACTAAATTCACAATTTATTCTTTCAATAAACACGCGGGTCAGGATGGGGCTTAAGAATTAATGTACACAACTGTGACAAAGTTGAGTACACATAAAACTAAATTAATCTTAATCTTCAGACACAACATAATCATGCAAGAAAATAGTTTTTGAAACTGTTAAAAGTTATTTAAAAAGTACTACAGCAATAGCGTGATAAAATACAAGACCGATTTAACTTTTATGAAAATCAATAAATTCTTTTACAGAGTAAGAGCACTGGCGCAGGAAGTAGTTTCCAACCGCGGATTTGAAGAGATTCAATTTCATAATATCTTTTATATTCGTGGGCAAGGAATTATATAGAACGATTCCCGAATGATATGGTCCTTTTTGGCAAAGAGCAGTTGATACTTTAATGTAATAAACACATAGCGTTTCCGTTCTTTTCTTTTAAGTTGAATTTCTCGAGACCAAGTATCATGACTGAGTATAAATAAACTGATGTGCGGACCAGGTGCAGATGAGCCTCACAAATATATAATATTTTATCGATATTCACTTGATGTGAAGTGATGGTTGGTTGAATCCTAGGTCAACTTAAGCACTGATCTGACCGGCACGCGTTTACACTGGATGGACTGTTCTGTGCTGAGTATGGGATGGAATAAGCAATGATCGGTTCACCGACAATGCCATGTTCAAGACATAGGCAATGGCTGTTGCTTGTGAAGCGCAGGTCCCATGATGATGTCATTGGAGCATTTCTGACTAGCACTTGCCTGCTTCTTGCACATCACTACAAGGTTTGTGCGAATCGGGTTTTGATGTTTGCTAGTTTCTGATTTATCAAAAAAGTTACCACATTTAACCAAAAAAACTAAATCATTTGAACGACTTCTCTTATCCTCATCGACTGCACTTATTCGTTCGAGTAAAATATATAATTAGGTTAAATATGTTCAAAATATATTTTGATCCTTACAACTATTTAATTAACTCCGGGGCCTCTAGCTCGTTCTAAATATTATATTTCCTTCTGAAAATACAACTCTCCTCTTTACGTACTACTAAGCGGAAATAGAACGTGATCACAGGTAATATTTTGATTTTACCTTCCAAAAACTTACATACCTGGTCATTTGAATGAAGTAATTTTAATAATTATTCATGAAATTAATAACATCTCATGAAAAATGAACGTATGTTAAAAATACGTACTTATGTTAAGAAAACGGAAAATCTTTGCAAGAATTGATTTTCTTTGCAGGGAATTTTCTGTGGTATATTTTGTGACTTTTATCTTTGTCACTGCACATTACAGAAAAATATTTAACTACTTCCGATGTGTAACACGTTAACAATGAAACAATTGTGCTCGGCCTTGTAATTTACATACTTTATTGTTTTTCAAATAAATGTATTTTAATTATACTCAGTTGCTTTTCAACTGCATTTCTTCGTCTTTTAACCACAGAACAGGCCACGGGAAATCTTCCTGATGATATGTCCAAAAAGTTTTAAAAAGGTTGCTAGTAGTTCTATCGTGCAAAATACGAAAATCTAAGACCTCATTTGTTGTTCGAAGGACCGTAGAGGTGGGTAATTTTTTACAAAAATCCTTAAAAGTACAAAATTAGTGATTTTCAGAGTTTATTTGGTTTTGTAACTTGATCCTAGACAAAAAGTGAAATGACCAAGAAATAAAATCTATATCTATCTTTTTACGAAGTTATGACTAAAGTGCGCGTAACGCATTTTTTGGCCATTTCTATCTCAAAGAAATTAAATTAAATAAATTATTTCACTACAAAATGATTCTCCAAAAAGAACACATAAACGAAATTACCTCACAAGTAAGCGACTTACAATAATTCATAGACTCCCTAAATACCACTATGAAATCTGATTTATTTACTCCACACATCACCCTAAAAATAATATTTTTTTAAGGAAAACAAGCTGTGAATTCAGTTTAATTTTTATTAATACAGGACAGTTGGTAGCAAATTGATTGGTGTATAATGAATTAAAACTATTGCATATTATCACCAACCTTATTATTATTATTATAAATTAAATAAAGAAAATGCATTTTTTGCTGACGTAGTCATCATCTTCAGACTCTTAATTCAGAAGAATATTTTTGCAAATGCGCGCGCGCGCATTTGCCAACATATTTTTCTGAATTAAGAGTCTGAAGGCGATGACTACGTCAGCAAAAACTTTTCACCTGAATGAATAATAATAAAGATTGGTGATATAATACTATTTTCAAACTTTAAAATACATAACATTCTATTTTATTCCCAAAGTTGATTTTAGCAGAGGACTCGTTCTCATCCTAAAACTATTAATAAAAAAAATTAATTGTTCACATATTTGCCGATGCTAACTTAGTTTTGTAACCAATGTAGTTTTTATTAATGTACACCTCTTTACCCTAAAATTAAATTAATTTAACAGAATATTTTTCACCGATTTAGTTATCTCTGGTGCCTGTGGCTCGTTTAAAATATTATATTTCCTTCTGAAAATACAACTCTCCGCTTTATGTACTACTAAGCAAAAATAGTGCGTGAACACAGGTATTATATTTTAATTTTTACTTCCAAAACATACATAACAGGTGATTTGAATGAAGTAATTTTAATAATTATTCATGAAATTAATAACATCTTATGAAAAATGATATTTATTCATGAAATTAAAAACATCTTATGTTAATATTAAATCCTAATACGAATAAAACGGAAGTTTATTTTTGCAGGGAATTTTCTGTGGTATACTAATTAGTAGAAGATTATAACCTAAAATAATAGTAATATTTTACAATTTTTTCTTTACTTTTATAGAAAATGACTTTTGACCATTATTGTCATTAAACTGTTTAATAGTAAATTAAGTCAGAGCAACAATAAATTTCTTGAAAACAATTTCTTTGTTCATTTGTGAGTGAATTAATGTATGTTTATATCATTAGTAAATCTTATTTCAAAGGTTCTAACCTTTTATGCTGTTCCGTGGCAAACATTTTATAACCAGATTCGTACAAAAATTTTGACATGAACAAAACTAAATGGTACAGATCTAGATAATGATACGAGTTGAATGCCGCAGTTAATCAAAATGTGATTGTTATGGGAACATTCATGTCGATGAGAACCAATTACTCCTGTCTTATATTTCATTTCCTTAACATGAAACGCAATCCGTAGAAGCTATTTATCGCATTTATCGCTGTTCTCCCACGCGACGGACAGTGACGATGAAAGTCCAGTACAAACGGTTTGTCGTTTATCAAATGCTATTAACTGCAACTGGGCCAAATTTGACTCAAAAATACCCTGTCTTGTTAAAGAGATTAATGTTTTTACTCAGCTGTTTGCAGAATTCCATACTATGCACAATAAATATAAATAGGTTTACGTGGTAAAGATAAAGTTCTTGGAAAATTTTTGTATTACAATCTTTGATGTAGACATCGTGTTTCAATTTTTTCCCGAATCGTTTAAAGCGACTTTTATGTCATTTTCATATGCTAATGTAAACATGAACCATTACTACATGACTAATTGTAACATAGTGCATGTACAGGTATCATGAATTAATCGACATTAAACACGTATACAATCGTAATTAAATTGATAATATTATAAACTTTATTGTTAAGAAACGCAGTTCCAAGCTGCGTGTGACTAAGTGAAATTACTCTCGGGAAATTATCAAGCCATTCCATCATTTCTGATCAAGAGCCCAAGGGTATTGGGGGATTTGTTACTTAACAAAATTGTGGAAAAATCAACGAAAACCGAAGTGAACGCACACCGACGTAATATTAAATTTCTTCAAGTTATATTGTGCGTCATAGAAAATGGTTCCTTACAAATATTCCTTTGCGTATGCGTCCATTGAAGTTTAGAACAGCTAACATTCAGACACATTTGTGCATAGGACAANAGAACAGCTAACATTCAGACACATTTGTGCAAAGGACATAGAGAGTTAAATGCTTTAATAATAACCTAAAGTATGCGGTGAGAGAGATTCTTAACGAAGAGGGGTGAATTGTGTTTTAATGTATTTGACACTGAAATATATCTCAATTAATTTGAATAAGGAAATTGACGTTTCGACGGGAACTGTGCAGGATTAACGAGAACAGATATTGGGATATTTTCTGAGAGATGAAGAGGGGTAAAATGAGGTTTTTTTAATACGCACTATTTTCACTATTTTTCACGAACTAATTAATATATCTTGAGTGTATTCGAATGTAAATCAAATATCTGAACACTTATTTGTAGTATTTATTATGTTTTGCTTTTCGAATAGGTGAAAATATTCGTCTAGGACTCATTCCTCTATGCAGGGAGGTAACTTTTTATGAGGATTTCTCCAAGTTTTGAGATAATATAATTGTATTACTTAAAAAATGGTTTTTTCCAAGTACCTTATTAAGAAGAAAGAATTGGAGATACATTTATTTATAGAATTTCAGCTATTAATCACGACATAATTACGATTTTGGGGTGTGACTATGCTAGTTTTACCTTCGCAAATCAGCAGAAAGAAGTGAAACAATTTTGCCTCCCGTGCGAAACCGAGTCTGGTGGGTTATTCCTTCCATATTGCTGTGAAGTGAAGAGCCTCAGAAACATTTATCTTTATTTCCATTGTTTTGTTTTCTGATGTTACCTCACATTAAGTTGAAATTACAAAGGAGGGTTCTAATATAAGAAAGGAGAATGTTCAATACATGAATAGTGGGTGATTTTTCAAATTAATAAAAACACAAATAAAATACAAAATTTGACGATGCACTACACCAGTTGAATTTTCGCTTCCAAAGCAAGACGTGGCTACACCATTTCATGAAACTTCTTGTAAGATCTAATCGATTCGTCGAAATCTTACGATTAAAAGCCGTTTTTTTTCACAATTCAAAAACAAATTATCCATTACATTTGACGATGCTTGATTTTTTCTTTCTTAAAATGAAGTATTTTGCGACTTTTACTTTAATGACGTTTTATTGATAATTTTGATTAATTTCGTGGATAGACATTTAATGTCGCGGACTTGTTAGAAGCTCACTTTGTGGCAAACAAAATTGTCATTCACAGTTGTAAACTTTTACGCGGCGTATGCAAATATATCCCTTTTCCCCTAATTTCGTATCAAACATTTTGAAAAAAAAGTTAGCTTATGCTCATTCTGGACATCTAAGCANAGCAAACAAACAGACGCAGATTCGCGTTACACATTTATATATTAGTATGGATAATTGTTGACCTCTGGAAATATGTTCGGATAAAAGGAAACAATTCTTGGAAAATTCTTTGGATTTCTAGGGTGGTTTTGAACGTTAACGGCAATAAGAGACGTTTCAGAGACACACATCTTCAACGGTGGAAGAAAGCTTTTATTACGTAGTTCATATGATCGCTCTTTTTAATCATTTACTTGCGTCGTCTCAAATATCTCATGCACCGGCGGATTCGGATTTATGGTTAAAAAATGTATTTAAAATTAATGAGATTTGAAAATACACTAGACTTAGAATTTAATTGTCTACAATTTTTGTCCTAAAGGGTTTTCATTTATCAAAGACGTTTCAAAGTTAAAGATGATTTAAAATATTATTATTATTACTAATTTTTTCTCTACAAGTGAGCAAATCTCGGTAACGGATAAAAAAAATGCATACGTTAAGAATATATATTATAATAAGAAGTTAAGTATCAAATCATGCGCCCAAATATCTGAAAAACGCACAAACATGATATAAAATTGTTAGAAAATTAGGACAGAAAGCAATGTAGAGAAATAAATTACATTTAAAGAAATATTTTTTTACATGAGGATTATGTGTGTCTATTCACACACATACACGGACATATTTTCGCTTACAACCAGCTGCAGACACAATAATATGTACAAACATGCTTAAATAAACACACATATACCATACTTCATTCTTTCAGTTCTTATTAGAACATTAGGCTTCAGCAAGACTTATACCATTGCCCCTCCTATACATTTAGCGAAAAATTAGTTGCTATAATCTAAGAAACAGATAATTAAATAAAGTATTAACAAAAAGAAGTAGACAATCATGCACACTTCAATACACTTCACTCTGAGCATTTTCTCCACCCATAAACTCCGTTCATCTCATATCACTTAAATTCACATATGCACCTATTTCGAAGAAGCAAGAAGACGGTCCCGAAATAAGTTCGTAAGTGTTGCTGTAGGAAAGTCATTTCAATCAACAAATGTTCTATTAGCAAAGGAGTATTTACGAATGTTCTATACACATGTTACAAAAGGTGAGAGATAATATATGTCAATTTTGACTGTCGATTAAAACTAAACTACTTAATCAAATATCAAGTGTAAGGTCGACGACTGAATTTAATGCTTTTTAATTTTTGTAATAGTATAGGATTTATAACAGGGAAGAGCAAAAGTGTCGCTGCTCTGCTAAAAAGGTTCCACTCATAGTTGTCATCTATATCTAGCCGTTTAGGCAATGTAAGCGAGTATGACTGCTTTTTTTCTCGATTTCAGCGACGTCTATGTTCAAAATAATTTTCCTTGTTTGTTTTTACACATTTAAAAAAAAAAATAGTCTATGTTCATCCTGGGCATCTAAACTATCACCTTGCTAAATTTAATTACGATCGGATCTGCGGTTTAGTCGTGATCAAGTAACAAATAGACAGACACTTTCTTATTCCGCATTTATATGAAACTTTTGGGTACTTTCTAATATATTTAATAACTTTTTAATATATTTAATAACAGACTTTTTTTCTTGTCCTTACTCTGAATTTTTTTGTGTTATTTTGTATTAATAGTTATATGTCTTACTCTTAAGGTTTCTTACTTGATTTTACACAAACTCAATGTTTCTCTTTTTTATATTTTATTCTCCGTACTTCCAGAACTACCCGATCTAGCCATGGATGTGAAAAGAAAAACATGAAAAAATATTTACTGGCATTCTAAATTTTACAATAATTCTTAAATAAAACAAAAAATATATTTATTTCAATAGCAAAACAAACATACAAAAATCTTTTTTATATTTTACGTTACGGAAAATATTAAAATACGAGTCAATCCGTCTGGTTTTTTAGCTCATTCTACTTGGTGTTGCCCGGGTTCTTATACAGCATTCTAAATTTATGTGTTTGTTCGCATATTTCTCTATTTTTGGGACAGTAAATGTTAATTTTGTTTGCATGTAAAATTAAATACTACAAATAAAACGTACAGAGTTTTCAATATTATATTCTAATATTTACGTATTTTCGAATTACTTTAAAACGCAGACAAAAGGAAAGTGCACTTGACACAGAAAGAATTATAAACAATGCCCATAGTTCTCCGAATTCTTTGCTTTTTATTTCATTGGTTTGGTTATGTACTTGGAAACAATGTTCTTTACAACCTCTATATAGATTTGCTTCTACGACTCGCTTACGTATATTATACGGTCTGTGAATTGTCCACCTCACGTAACTCTATGGATCTCTGGGCGGACACATTAGTTAGCTCCATAGACAACTGTTATGCAAGCGAAGACTCACATCTACTGATTAGCAGTCAATTTTAATTGTTTTTGTATTGTAACCCATCAATATTAACCATACTTCTTTCTTGCAATAACCCTTAAGAAGCGTCCTTTGATACTTCAAATAATTTCATCGATTACTTTATTACTTACAATAAATTTACATCGAT
>NNCF01128093.1:78565-113690 GCA_002313205.1 Laupala kohalensis | reverse complement strand
GGTTTTACTCTAATGATTTGGTATTTAACAGGGCCGGTGGGTATGCGTGGAGGTGCACGTTTAGTGTCCCGGTGCCCAAAACAAAGAGGAAGAAAGTTTGTGGGACCAGGGTGTCGTACCTCACGGGAACGTTTTTCGCGGCTTCCAAATTTTCACTGGTGGACATTCTCCTGTTCGTTGCCCAGTGGGTCGCCCGAACTCCCCTGACCTCGATTACGAAGTTACTAGGCTTCACAATAACCTCCGTGGTTAACTGGGCCAGCTTTTGTCGAGAGGGCGTCCACGACGCAATGGTGGTGAACAAAACCCTTAGGGGTCCCGGTAAGGTAGTTGAGATCGACGAATCGAAATTTGGTCGTCGTAAGTACCACCGGGGACAAAGTCGAGGGCCAGTGGGTTTCCGGGTTGTACGAGCGGGGTACCGGGCAGGTATATTTGTTTCCGGTGGAAAAGAGGGACCGCGAAACTCTAGTACCGCTCATTCAGCAGTGGGTTGTTCCAGGTATGTATGAAGAGAAACGTACTTTTTCATTCTTTTACAGAAAGCGCCTTGCACCTATTATTTCCTCGTCTTTGCTAACAGGAACAACCGTTATATCAGACTGCTGGCGCGCGTACGACTCCTTGGGGGCATCGGGGTACGGGCACCTCACGGTGAACCACTCGCTCACCTTTGTGGTATGATCAACTCAATACATTGCCAATAGTTCAATTTTCGTACTTCACATTTTCTGAAACATTTCTCAACTTCTGCAGGAACCAGACACTGGCGTCCACATTAACTCCATCGAGGGGGTTTGGTGTGGAGCGAAAAGTGTGGCCCTTGCTCCCGGCATGCGGAAAAAAAACACATACCTGGCAATCTCGCCAGGTATATGTTTTACAAGGTACATTTGCTATACATTCACTATATATTAGATCATCATTTATCCGCTCCGAAAATAATTAGCTTCGTCTTCCTTTTTATGAAATGAAAAGCGCTGCCGGGAGATGAAACTCGACGCATTCGTCGAGTTTTGTAGGATGGCCGGCGAGTTATACGACCCGCGCCGCCCCACTCTTCCAGAACAGCTGGAGCTGTTGGAAGAGGGAGGGGATGGCGCGGAGGAATATGATGAGCCGCAGCTATCCACATCCACCGGCGCCAACAGCGCGGAGGAATACTACTCGGACGAGTCCGAGTAGTAATTAACCTAAAAAATCATGTGAGTATTCAACCTCTATTGAGTATTTATGGTGCATGGAGTTATGTGAAAGTGTTTTCATGTGTGTTTCAAAAAGAATTCAGGTGAGATATCGAAAAATGACTTTTCTTTGCCATCGAAAAAGGATTTTTTTTCACATAAAATTATTCAATTTGTAATTTCCGAGAACAAAGTCCCTTCCAGAACCATGGCAAAAAAAGCCATTTTTCGATATATCATCTGGATATTTTTCTACGGCGTTCGACCGGAAGGTAGAGTTGGTCCCCATTAAATGAAAAAAAGAAAGTTCATCCACCACTCTTCTTCTATGACGTGAATCTCTTAGGAGTGTACAAAGTATAGTGCTCCATGTATACTACACATGTGGTGAGAACAATCTACATGACAGACTGCATATTCTTTTCGATTTTTTATATTTTTGAACCCGAGACACCAAATGAATCATGATTAAAATGTTTGAGCATATTTCTTAAATAAAAAGGTATTTACACAAAAAAAATCACGAATAATATTGCTTTACAATTCAAAATATTAAATTTCAATTATTTTCTGAATTTTTACAGAGGCCCTTAGAGGATGAGTGTCCGAAAAAAATATTTTTGTAAAGGAACATTAAAGATATATTTTCTGCAATATTATGAAAAAATTTCCGGTAGTAAGAGATAAAAAGTAGTTTTTTGAAAAACGCTTTTTACCGTATTACAACCTTCTAAGAAATTCAGATTTTATCAAATTCAATTTGAAAAATAATGAATTAAAATTTGAGTCACATGAACAATAAAATTTGAGGACCGGCCTATTATTTACAGAAATCCGGAATGAACCTTTATGATCAGAAACGGGATAAATATTTAAATAATTATGAACGGGAGAGGAGTGTAAAATAAAAGGAAGTTGACAATTAGGAGATGTTCTTGTGCTCTATAATGGTTCGTGTTAAACACACGGGTCCGGCACCTTAGTTCTCAGAACGGAACTACTTATCCAGACTGTGGTCGCACTACTATTTTATATAAAGACCATGGTCTCTTTTTGTAGATCGTACCCTTTCATATCGTTAGACTTCTCTGTGTGTGTACTGGTGACATCTTGGGACCACAATGTAGTTCCAAGAGCACCCACCAGGAGTGTCGGAGACTGCCGACTCAGTCGGTCACCCTACCCGCCTGTACTTAGGCTGGATTTTGGGTTACAGGTGACCTACCAGTCTGCGCACGTCTAGCTTTCATATTCCTACTACTTTATGCACAGGTAGTAGCCGAGCAGCAATCCTGCTCACCGATCGGAAGCTTAAACTTCCTTCCCGTACCACGGGTGTGGAAACCACTTCCCGACAGAGTCCAACCCATTTAAGGGGCGTCAGATAATCCTTAATCTGAGGGCTCAATGCCCCTTCCCTGTCTACTCGATTTATAGTGCTGAGTGACACTCGAGACCGCGATCTTGACCAAGGACAAGTCTTGTTCTCTACCACTTCGTATAATCTCCAGCATCCGATCCGTTGCTCCATTTAAGGAGATTGGGTACGGGGGTGGTGGGGCTTGTCCTTTCGTCCAGTGGTCCACCGAACGGATGCTAACTTAATCCGGGTCGACTCAATTAAGTGTCTACCCTTCAGACACTTAGCTGTGTTCGAGGGTGGACCCTCTCCCCGTGTGTCGGGATCCAGAAGCCTTACTGGATCCCAAACTGTGACGGGTAACAGTTCGAGACGCATCTAGTTTGTCTCTTCCATCTATCCGAAACTTCCTTTCCATTTGCCCAGGGTATCTAGGATCTGGGCGGGTTACGAGTTCCAGTAGTAGTACACTCAAGGTGGTGAGACACAGTGCACCCCCCTTTACGTAGGGTTCGTCGAGGCCCCTTGCGGAGTTCTCTACTCGTTGTTAGGCAGGTTTACCTAGCAGCCAGGGTTCCCCCAACGAGTAACGGCCGACATCCCTTACGGGAACATCTCCACCCTCCTCCCTCGGACCGATCCTTTACCCGCGTTCACGGGATCGGGTACGGCGCCCGAGAGGCGCCCCAGCCGGTCGGGGTTCAAACCGACTGGTAACGTTAGGGCGGCAAGCTAGGATCCTGCTCAGGAGATCCATTCCTCGCCTACTCGGTTTAAAGTGCTGAGTGGCACCCGAGAACTCGATCATGACCAATTAAGGACTTGTCTTGCTCTCTCCCACTTCGTGAAAATCCCCAGCATCCGATCCGTTGCTCCATTTAAGGATATTGGGTACGGGTGTGGTGGGGTGCATCCGTTCGTCCAGTGGTCCACCGAACGGCTGCTTACTTAATCCAGGTGAACCCTGCTTGGGGGGGGGTCCACCCTTCAGACGCTTAGCTACGCTCGAGGGCAAGCCCTCTCCCCGTGTGTCAGGTTCCAGAAGCCGTACTGGAACCCAAGCTGTGACGGGTAACAGCTCGAGACGCAACTAGTTTGTCTCTTCCATCTGTCCGAGACATCCTTTCCATTTACCCAGGGTATCTAGGATCTGGGCGGGTTACGTGTCCCGGTAGAAGTGCACTGAAGATGGTGGAACACAGTGCACCCCCCTTGTCAGAGAGCAAGTGCCAACTAGTGGACTGCTTGAACTCCCTACGAAGGGTTCGTCGAGGCCTTGCGGGGATGTGCCGCCAAGGGTCTCTGCTCGTTGTTAGCCAGGTTTCCCTAGCAGCCTGGGTTCCCCCACGAGTAGTGGCCGATGACCCTTACGGGACTATCTCCCTCCTTCCTCCATCGGACCGATCCGTTACCCGTGAGGAGCAGGATTGGGTACGGCACCCGATGGGAGCCCCAGCCGGCCGGAGATAAAAACCGGCTGGTTGACAATTATGAGAGACTGAAATAAATCCGAAATGCTTTTTAAATAAACATCTAAATTATGTGATTTAGGAGCAGCCATAGATGGTTCGATCAGCACCCGCCAAACATAACCCGATCAGCATGCGCCACCTCGGTAACATTACTGCCGCGTCAAATCCTGTACTACTGTCACAAAAAATATTTCATTCAGATTTAGAATTTTGAAAGTTCTCGTTTAAAGCAAACTCGACGTAGAAAGATATTGCTACACACCAGGCGAAGTACAAAATATATGTTTGCAATCAACGCATAAACTGATTGTCAATATAACACTAAAAGTAATGTATATGCTCCGAGTCACGTAAGTTTGCATTAAAATATCAACATGGCTGCCTCATGCATATTGCCAACTTCTACGAAATAAACGCTAGTAACACGCTTCCGTTCGGACGAGGCTGTTATGTCATTTGCTCGGCTGATGTTAAGTGAGGTTAGAGTCCAGTAACTTCATTAATGTACTTCGTATGACGATAACTCAAGAAAAAAATTCATTAGGTTGCGAATCGTATTTAAGTACAAATATCAAACGTTGCCACTAAATATAATTTAGAAAAACAATTTAATAGTAATTACGACAATTTCATTAAACGAACCTTAAGACAGGCTACAGAATACTAAATGAGATACTGAAACTAACTGAGCTGAAATAAATTGTCACAAAAATATTTTGTTACTGACCTAAAGGTCACATAATTCTTTCAACAATAACAATGAACACCCACTTAACACTGTATTGTCTCTAATAACTTTATCAAAATCTATTTTACTCTTAATATTGCACGAAATGTTATTAAGAAATTGAGATTAATTATTTGCTAACACTTTTGGAAGTTTGTGACATTCAATATACGAAGGATTCAATCAAGGATAGGTGTCCTAATACTAAACAAGTAACCAGGAAGCACTGGCACATTCGATACACAAACAAGTCACAGGAAGAACATGATCATACGATCTGAGCACATCGGCGCACACGAGCACGAAGAGCGATGTTGTGGTTGGCAACATTTAACTTTCTGAAGCGTCCGGAATCACTACCAACGTAAACGAGAAGAACACAAAGTAATTATATCGTACTCCTAATGGATCGGTGGGGAATTGGCAATACTGTGTACCAACCTCAAACCACTTAAACTGGAAGCGAATAAATAAATGAATAATTTAGCATTAAAAAGAGCGGTTATCAACAACATATGACAACAATTACGTATGCGGAGAAGAATAAAGGGATTTACAGTAGCTACCTTACAATAAACCTTTCCGTTCATGTATGTTTCTCCTTGGTTATATCCCTTCCATGCAGACTTATCTGATTCCAAGTATAAGTTTCATTGTTTCACGTTCCTCCTCCCTTAACAAACTATTTGTTCATCAAATATGATTGATATAGTGTAAGTTCCTGATGACCAGATAATATACACGCGTATCATAAAATATGCAATCGAATTTTGACTGCTAAATGGTGGTGACGATTTGTTATTTCATTTGGTACGAAGTTTATGACTCCCATACCTATGTCGGAGGAGACGACTGCAATGTTGACGAGCAGTCGACGTGACATTTCGCGCGCTGATTTAGGTCACTGACTCCTCTCAATGCGGTAATAGCCTGATGTCTCGCGTCTGCGTTAACATACATGTCTGAAAACGTTAACAAGTTTCGCTTATTCATCTGGATTTAGCATGTTGACTTTTCCTCTCCGCTCTTCCCGTCTGATGTTCGACTGCAAAGACGTCGCCAAGTGAGAGAGAGAAATTGCTCCCGGCAGGGGGGCGGGAGTGTTGAGGAGGCGGCGTAAAAGAGAGATGAGGGCTTGTTGCTTTGCTGGGAGATGAAGTGCATGGCAAAGAAAGCGGCGGACTCGAGGCCCCCCAGGCGAAGCGAAGAAATGGCGGGGAAGGTGAGACGTCAGGGAGGAAAGAAGAGCAAGTAGGTTAAGGGGTCAAATAGGGAGAGAAACTATAGGAGTTAAATGGTTCAAGGCGGGGAAATACTGCGGAAAAAAATCAAAGGAGTGAAATGTTGTCAAGAAATCAAGTTAAAGAGGATGAAACAATAGGAAGTACGTTGAAGTTGTGAGTGAAACTGAACTTGCACGTAGAAAAGAGTGCTAGGTATTCGTAAGAACACTAACAAAAATAATGACGAAAGTAAAGAAGGGAAGGTATTGGGAAAAGATTATATCATTGATGGATGGTTTTAACTTGGACTTTGTCCACATTCTTGGTTCGATTGAATTTCAACTCGTGTTCGTAGTGACATAACACTCTAGTTAGAGTGAAAAAGAGATGTACCTTATACTTAAACCTTTTACTCTAGCGTTCGAGTGAAATTTTCTGATGAAAATTGCCTGGCAAAATAAAGTTTTAAGTTGGCTCTAACTATGCACCTTATCACTTACAAGACCGAACTCTGCTGCCTACGAACACACTACGCCACTAAGAGAATTACAACGGTGAGGCAGCATATCTATATAAATTAATGAAATTTCCTGGTTTCGCAAGTGTAACACATTTACTAGTATCAGAACATGGTTTCCACGGCATATCCGTCATCATCAGTGAATCTGAAGGTCGGAAATTTCTGTCAGGAAAATGATTGATGATGATTGCCACGGCGTCGACGAGTCACTGATGATGATGATTTCACTGCCGTCGAAAACACGCTCTGATACGAATAAATCAATAAAAAACAGGAAATTTCATTAATTTTTTAGAAATGGTAACAACAATTTCTTCATATGTGTAGCTATATATCCTAGATTGTTCTTTTGGTTCCAATTATAAGTATAAATTAAAATTTTGTCTCAGTGCGTAGAATTAAATTATGCAATAAATTTCACAATGACTCCATAGCACTTTTGCTAGAACGTTTGGGACAGAAAATTCCATGGACTGTGATAAAAATTTATTTGGAGTTTCTTGTTACCTATGGCAGTTCTCATGCACTAATACGTGAGTAGGATCTTTGCATATCTTTGTAGAACCGATGTTAAAATCCCTTTTAACAAATATGAAATAAAACAATTGAATATTATTTTCTTGCTTTAAAAGAATTGACCTAAACCCAAGATTTTCTTTTACATTTGTCTACGCTCCTACGGTGCTTTCATCTTGTTCAGAACGCTCGATTTCTTGAAGTTACGATCTACTCAGCGTTCGATAAGATCCCAACAGACTTTCGTCAAGCACTTCAAAATACGAGTGATTATATGCTCTCCAAGGGTTTTAGAGAAACAGTCCAATCTATTAGAGTGAAACAGTGTTACATTCCACTCGCTTTTCATCAGTGATATGGCAGTTTTCTCGTTCTTAAGAGTGTCTATACAACACGAAATAAGAGAGTGCGTATGCTCTGACCGACATACATGAGAGGAATGGAACTCGAGGAATGTGTGATGACGAACAGCAACGGGATGAAGAGAAGTCATGAACTCGCATCCCCGGCTTCTGAGCAAATTTTGAATGTATTCAAGTCAGGCAACTTGAAAATTATTTTAATTTCTAAAGTAATTTAATTTCATTACACAAAACAATACTGGTATATGCAATATATTTTATAAAAGTAAATTTGTTTGTAGGAAAACATTTTTCCTTCATAAGTGGAAGGGATCTCTCAGTCAAAACCCCTGCCGGAGCCCACGAGGGAAGCAAAGCTGCTCGAAGTGTGGGGAAATTGAAGTGGAAATGGCGGATGCGAAGGAGAGAAGAAGTGGAGAAAGGATAGAGTAAGACGAAGACGGGGCGAGGCAACGCGGAACCCATGAACTGGCATCGAGAATCAGCGATAATAGCATGGAGCTTCTCCAATCCCGCATCTTAATCTCCAGATGACCGGCTCCTCCACATCCTTGTGTTACAAGACTCACAACGACGCACGAAGGGCTTTCAAGGACGAAGGTTTCTCCGTGACCCTTTCCCACAGAGTGACGAAAGACACGCGATTAACACTCCAGAATAGCAATACTTAAGGCGGAGCCGAACGAATATCTCAATCAGGAATCGGGGAACTTTTCCTTGTTTTATTTTCCGATTGTGCGAGTCATGTATCAGGACCATATTAGGAATCTACATGAAGCATTTCCCAGATTTGTTTAGATCTTTGTAAATTCAGATCAAGGAATATTTGTCAAGTTTTGTGAAGATATGTAACCTGGGATCGGATATAAATTCTTAGTTCTGGATAGTTTGACGTTCACGCTATTTTCACATATAAAAACGCTTTGCTATGAGTTAAGAAATGTAATTATTTCGTATTCATTTACAGCTAAGTTTATTTTACATAAACCTTTTGATTCATCGCAATACGTTGTAAAAACACTGAGCGAGATTTTAGCTCCTGCACGAATGCAGATAACGATGTCTTCACATGAACAAACTGGATGGAATAGACTTACTATGTTATTAAATAAAATTTTGCTGCAGGAAAGTTGAGTGAGGTGTAATTTACAATTTCTACTTCGCAAATATTTGAGTAAAAAGATTTCAGAGAAGACATTTCAGTGAGAACATTTTGTTACTTGGTGCGTTTTCTCGATTAATGAATGTTAGGTCCCAGGACAAGCTGCTAATAAAAAACTGCTTGTAGATCTTTTTTTTTTCAAGTGAGTGTCATTAGTCTATATCCAGCTATGAAATCACCCCACTAGTCCCTTGTGCCATTTCTACACAACTCTAACATAGTTCGATCAACGGTATGTCTAGAATCGAATTGAACATAATCCGTTTGATTCGCCATCCAGTGGCGGATCTATGGGGGAAACTAAGGTGGCTATAGTCCCCCACCTGAACACTTGACAGATGAAATTGAAGATAAATGGCATACTTTGTATAAGTGTAGCAGATTAATAATTGTTATTAATAATACTGCATTAATAAAATTAATAATACCAGATTAATGAAATTATTAATACCAGATTAATGAAATTATTAATTAATACCAACTTCAATAAATAAATGTTATTGTTATTAATAATTCCAGATTGTTAACTGTCAATTATTCATTTGATGCACTTTATTTACATATAATATTTATCAAATGTGTCGTAAAATGATGACTTTTAAACAGAAAAACTTCCCGGTTAGCACCCCCCCCCACGCCCTTGATTACAGTCTACATCCGTCACTGACTCCAGCGTATCATTAGGTGTTTTACAATGTCCATTTATTGCCAGAAACAGCAGTTACAAACTATGTATTGCAGCGTGGAGACCGGTAAGCTAATTGAATCCTCGGGAGCAGAAGCGACCATCCCATTCCAACAAGTTGGAGAATGAATCGTTCAGTTTCAAACGAGGTTGCTCGCACTTGTCCTGTTCTTAATCATAATAAAATCGGAGAATCGTCTAAATTATTTAGTTTTTGTTCGTTCCAATCAGTTTACCAGACGACGGAACAAGACTTTTAGCTAATTCTGGACGAGAATTATAATCATAAATGAAGATTTGTACTTTCAAAAAAAAAAAACGGGGGACACACACACACACAGAACACTGCTCTATCTTCTTTAGAAGTATTTCTTTAAATTCGTGGAGGTATAATCACGTTAAAAATGTGCGGAACAGTCTTCCTCTTTTTTGCCGGGAGCATAATCCTGTTAAAGTCTATTGTAAGTGGTTTGCATTTCTAATGGATAAAGAAACCAGTGCCAGATCTTCCTTGTATCTCAAGACCGCTGTAACAAACCGTTATGTATGCTTCGAAGACATTCAGGTCTTCTGTTAGCTAGAATGAGCTTTACATTCCAAGATATCAAATTAATTTCCTCTATGAAATAACTGCTCCGTTTCCTCTCCTTTGTGTTCTATTTCCGAGGACTTCCTTGAGATGACTCGCTAGGAAAAAAGGTTCATTAGTGTAGTAGGGGGAATAAGTAGAAGAGTCGTGTTTTCATTACGAAACCCTTCCTCATTCTTTTGTTTCCTGTCAGAGTTGTTCTTTCTGGAGCATTTGGTGATAGCTACAGCTGTTTAACGTACGTCACAGACTTTATCTTGGGTGTAAGATAATCTTTTTGACCTATTGGGTTCTTTTGCGGAGATACAAAACGATCTAACGATCTCTGAGTTACGTTATAAACTACACTACGACACCCAACACTCAACATTTGCTGAGACGTGCAAGTGAAACACACGCACAACAAATAACGAAAATATTTCTGATGCGGAATTCTTTAATAACGGAATATGCGATGTTAAAAGGATTGACAAAACCCATTCAAATCGTTTAAATATAAAAGAAATAATTACAAAATACTAATGAAGAGAAACCACTAAATAGAGAAGAAAATATAAAATTTGAATTTTAAAGACAATTTTCCGCAATTTTTTTCGGGCGGTAAGTTGAAAAAGAGATGCACAAAACAAAGTATTTAATAAGAAATGAATACACAATCTAAGAAGTGAAAATAAACAACAGATTTACAAAAACTAATGTAAACTCGAGTCAAACATTCTTTCAGGAAATACAGGGAGCAGAAAATTTGATCTATGAATTAAAAACCTTGAGAGTGCAACAAAAGATAAAAAAAGGATAAAATATAAGTTGAACATAGCAGTGTTTGCACTTGAATTCCATTACATTTCGACAAAAACATATACAAACACTTTAATGAGCACAATACATTCTCGTAACTTGGGAATACCTTGTCCGCTACTTAACAAATAGTCCACTACTGCTTCCTACTCAACCTTAATATAGGTTAATTTAACGGATGGGCCTTGTTTACAGATATCCTCGAATGCAAGCAACTCATGAAGAGTCTCGTTGGCGGACACTTAAAATTGGATAAGTGTTATAAATATTTTAACGCCTTGTTAGCGGACATAAATCTACAGATAAACCTTTCTGCAGATGAAAAGGGTGTCCTGGCAACCTAGTATTCCCCAGCTACATAAAACGAAGCATCATATCCATCCCCATTCGCTGACCCCACATGAATTGGGAATAAAATTACATTACATTACATTTTTACAAATACAATTACAAATATGAAAAATGATTTAACATTTCTGCATATTATTGAACATTTTAAAACTGTACTAATACCAACTTACTACAAAAAGACACAAAATTATTGTACACAAAATTTTATTATGATGAGAAAATGAGATAAAAAAGATGAATGAAATAAAACTTTTTACAGCAGTTTTATGCTAATCCTCGTATGAATTTAATTATGTGCTTTGCTGATTTCTAATTTCATGTCCTTCCGACGATGAAGCGTGGGAATCTCAGAGCGTACTGAAGTACTGAGCCCTAGACATTGAGCGAGACAGAAGCATATGATGTCCGAGCATTCACAACCATTTCACAGCACCCTGGATGACCTTGAGCAATAAAAAATCGTCCGTTCCGACGATGCGAGATGAGACAAATTTCTGACCAAGTGCACCACGTCACCCACCGGGGGTTTATTTTATTTATCTCATTTTTTCATGCTTAAAACGTTAACGGTCTTGAGTTCATGGAAGATATACGTAATCGAAGTCAATAAAATCAGAACAATTTTAGAAATTAACATAAAAGTTAAACAAAAAGTTTACTTCTTTAACTAACGATTCTACCCACCTAGATCCTTTGTAACTGAATTAACTTCATTCCACTTGTCCCGTTTCTATAAAAGAACTGCGGATGAGACGATGGTTCCAGAATAAGCAGAAAGAATAACCCGGAATAGGAGTAGAAAGCGTACTATACGTGGATCATACAGTCTCCCAAGAGAAATAACTATATTTTTTCAATTTCAGGAAAATAGGTAAAGAAGCAATAGGATAAAGCCGATTTCTCGCGGTTTTTTCCCTGCTACCTTTTCCCTTTCAGTGAATAGAGGAGAGCATTTCACCTTTCACGAAACCAATCACGTCGATGAACATGTGTGTAGTATCATGTTGCGACGTAATGATGCATAGCAGTTGCATATGAATTGCGGAATGCACTTCGTTTTGCAAGTGTCGATATGCCGTTGCGCAAACATCATTCGCGCACGTATCACTCCACGTCAGTTTGTTGACACTGTGCCTCTGGCTGCTACCCACCTAAACGATCCCATCCCTTTTACGAGCGAACAGAGTTGAGTTAAACCATTGAAAGCAATTTATTTCCGTGACGATTGAACTGATACATTGATTGTACTTCGCAGTGTCAAAGAAAGTTCAGTAGAACTTTTGTTATTCAGATCAAATGGGACCGGACCGGTCCCGAAAATCAATTTTCCGGATCATTGGATTTCTTCTAAAAAAGTTTGTTTCAGCAAAGTGACCAAAAAATTTCATATTGTTTAGGAAAAACAAAAACCTAACTCGCTATACACAATCAAGAAAACGATTTAATGACATATGAGGTATATACAAAAATAACAATAGTTTAGTGTACGGGAATACAACAAGATTTTTCTCCCATCGATCCGGATGACAGGAGTTCAGATAATTAGAGTTCTAGTAAATACCTAGTGCTTGTCTGAATATTCAACCTCATGATTGGAAATATTTTAACTCGAAACCACGGAGACTCGCATATGTGTCAACAGTCCATCCTGTAATAGAATATGATGTCCTCCTAAATATTTAAATGTCATGGAATTTGCTTCCTGCGGTGAAAGAACTGCAAGAATCCCAGACTCTAAGGTGCGAAAGTGCTAGTATGTGTCTTTTATAAAAACGGAACAGATTGAAGAAATCCAGCCACATCCGTAGGCAGGAAAGAAACGTTTTCCGAGATAATCACTGTATTAATTTGGGATTTGAGAGAAATGACGTTTCTTCGAATAACTGTAATGAGAGTCGATGATTAAGGAAATGTTAACAAACTGAAACTCCATTACACACCATATACAAAGGTCACTTCACACTTAAAAAGTGCTTCGGAAAGGGGTCATTTGCTTTGCGTTACGTCAGAGATTAATTAAGGTTTTTGTTAATCGCGTTTGGAACGAAAAGTGTTCAGAAAACTTCGCTCAGGAGAACCCTAATTTTACTGTAGTTTCCAAATGGGATTTAATTTCAGAATGATAAATTAAACGTATGTTTGTTGCTAATAGTCTTAATGTTATAAAGCTTTTTTAACAGTACAACTATGAGCAACAAAGCCACGACGTTTAATTTATCATTCATTGATAATGTTGCTAATTCTCCACAATTACCAAGTTTATTTCATAAGTTTCGTGCCCCTCTTTGTCAGTTAGAATAAACTTAATTGCTGCCTTTCGGTCACTAAAACAATTTGTTGGCGCTAAAGCCCGCTCGTGTCTCCAGAAGATCATGAGTTGTGTTAAGATAATGTATGAATTCGAAATGAAATCCTACAGAAAAGGAAAAAGTCAATAGTCCCCACTGATTCCTAGAAAAGTCAATTGGTAAACAAATATGATCTCTTGGACGTCTTCTAATAAACCTTGCATGGTTAAGCACATAAGCGTGAAAAATATATCTTCAATCAAAAGTCTCCGTCAAATATGTGTGTTGTTGCCCTGAAACGTTTCATAACTTTAGGAACGTAGGTCGTTTCAGCTTGGTATTGGTAGCTCGCCTTTATTCCGCTATCTTCAATTTTTAAATGGAGTGGTTATATTGTCTCTGAAGCAGAGGCATTTTTCGGCACTCACACACCGGAGTGTCAGCTATTCCTCCGATGTAACAAATGGATTCTAGCTTTAATTCCAACACCTGATCCGAAAACGTAGTCAGCTGAAGATACTTTTTTACAATGACATGACTCCGAATACCTGCTTGTGACGAATAAGGGTGCTGAGCTCTCCATTTTTCGCCTAGCGAGTGTGCCCACAGGCGTCGGTAGATGCATTTGCACGTTATTGAAAACCTGCTTCTGACGAGCGATATTGCCGTGATGGCATTTTTTGTGCCAAAGGCTCAGCCTGAAGGCATCGCTGGGCGGCGGGTACCTTGCACATCGGGAGCGATGTAAAAGAATTGATGAGCCGTGTTGAAATCATACAGCACATTTTTAAAGGAGATATCTTAGTAATTTTTTTCATAGAAACCCCTCACCTGAGAGCTATTTCGCAGGAGAATAAGATCACTTTTATCCGATTCAGAATAGGATGGTTTTTACTCCGTAGTGTGATATTGAAGTAATTAAACGTATCCAGTAAAAGTTCCAAACATGAAAGAGTCGTTCATTTCATTAATATCCTTATTTTCCTTTATTCCCGAGGAAGTAATTTCAATTACTATCTTCCTCCCTACTCTAGGTGAGATTTAGAGTCGGTTATCTAGCTTATCTCAAGGTGGTCCATCGATGTAACATAGTGCAGTGGTTCCAGTTCCAAATATATAATTTACTCAACGAACCAACTCCAAAGAAAGATATGGGTGTACTGAATGAAAACAAGATTCATGTACGTCATTAAATCGTACGCTTCTGTCCATATTCGATTTATAGTTTCGTTTCTTTAATGATTACATCACCAAGGAAGAGGATCACGACTAGCTTCAAACCATTGATTTCATGTTTTTTACTTAACGAGATTTTTGACTTACGATAATATTCCATATATATATTCGAGATAATATTAAATATAATTAATCTGGAATTTTGAGTGATTTTAATGGTTTCGATTTATTTTGGGAATAATATCTTGATAACAGTGCACACTTGTTAAATAATTTATCCGAGAAATATAAAAATGGTGTGTACAAGTGCATTTGGGCCGTTGATCGAAATTGATGGGGTCTCTTGTTGGCCTTTCGGAGGGTACATTAATTTATTGCTCCCTCCCCATCCCACCCACACGCGCTCACGTGGTCATACACAGTTTGTTACTGCTTTTTGACAAATTTAGACGTACAGGGTGAATATTGTTAAAGAGGACAAAATTCAGGGGGTGATTCGTGACAGGAAAAGGTACAAAAAAGTTCATATCAACGTATGTCCGGAAATGGACGGTTAGTCCACAATGAAGCAATTAGTACTAATACATTGCACAGAGTTCATATATTAACTTACAGTGTTATTAATGAATGAATTAATGAATTGCCGACGTAGATGGCAATGACGAACAACTTTAATATGTATGTTGCAGGTTGTGTGATTTCATCAACGTAGGAGCACAATGGTCTATTTATCATTTCAGGAGCGAGCCAAGATGGTTTCCGCCCACGTCAAGACGAGGAGTGAGTATCGGACCATTATGCTATAACGTATATGAAATCACACAACTTGCAACGCAGACTAAAGTTTTAACTCGCAACTTCCGAGTACCTACTCGTGGAGGAGTGTTTGCAACGTCAAGTCAAGTGAAAATTGCGACGGACCGGGACTCGAACCCGGGACCTACTGCTAAGGTTAGCCAGCAGAAAGTCTCGGGTTCGACTCCCGGTCCGTAGGAATTTTCACCTGGCTGTTGACGTTGCAGACTAAAGTTGTTCATCATTGCCGTCTACATCGCCAATTAAATAACACTGTAAATTAATAAATCAATTCCGCGTAATAAGTAGTGTACAGTACTAGTACCAATTGCTTCACAGCGGAATAACCGTCCATTTCAGAGCTTATGTAGTTAATACTTATGACATTTTTGTCACTTTTCCGGTCAGATATCACCCCCGAAGTTAGTCCCATTGAACAATACTAACTCTGTATGATAGTATGTTTAACTACATCTACGGAATGTATAATACAAGTGATAACGTATTGAATTAAATCTTTTCTATAAATAATTCTGGAATATTTCATCAAAAAAAAGGGGGGAGAGACAAACAATTATTTTCATTGTTGCTTCAATAGAGAACATCGTACTGTCATTTCAACATTGCACCACTTTTGAAACGTTTTTCGAGCGATTTCTGTAGCATAGTTGAATAATAAATAGCAATATGTATATTTGTATGGACGTATCACAAAGCACTCTTTTGCTAATCCCTCACATCATACGACCATTTCTCGCGATGATATAAGAGAATGCAGTTACAAATTAAGTAAACAAAGTTAACAAAAGGGGACTTTTTATGTAATGTTATATTTCGCTTAAAATATTCAGTACACAGGACAATATCGAAAGTTTAACCCCAGGCACCAGTCCCTGCATTAACCTCCCGAATGAATGGATTTGCGTCGATCAAGAGAGGTATGAGTAGGAGGTGATTTCCCCACGTAAAAGAGCAATCAATTCTACTTTAGCTTCATCCTTTCATGATTTAATTTAGTCACGCAGGAACTCGCGACGAAGCCCGCAGGCCATCAAAACTGCTTTAGGGCAGGGATCTGAATGACACGCTTTGTGTATATCTGTTATTGGTCACATTCCGAGAGAACAGATATTCCTCTCGCGTCGTTTGTCACGACAAAAAAACCGATACTAACTATTCCACTTCGGCAATTACGGATCACGTCGCTCGTGTCACGTATGCAGGTCAAGCACCGATTTAGACCACATACGTAAGCATTTAGTCGTAGCACGCTGGCAGAAGTGGGCTCCGTGTAAATACACCAGCTGTTGCTATTTTGTTTTTCCAACTTCACCAAAATTGCTGATGGAACTCCATGAATGAAACGCAAATTCACATTGTATTTCTTAGCTTGGAGAGGAGAGTAAATTTGAAAGCACAGTAGACTCTGGATTTACGATGATAAAAATTGGTGCGACAATCACAGGTAATCGAAATCACCGCTTATTCTCACAATACGTTATATCCCCACACAAGAATATCAAGCTGAATTTCTAGCCGTACAAAACATGGAGGGTCTTAACACAAACTACGTCATTGAAAACTTTTTGGGGGTGAGGAACATGCAGATTGTGGGGAAGGTAAAATATGCAATAGAATATACTGATCTCAAGGGCACTGTTGCGAATATTTGACTGAGGTGAGAGGTTTTTAATCACCCATTTTACAGGACTTCTGCAGTCTAATCTAGCAATGAAGCATTATCATCAGACTAGCTATCTTATGCCTTCATATTTTTTCTTTAACAGTGAGTGAGAATATTGTATATGTTGATACGGACTTTATAGGTACATAAAACCGCTTTGTAACATTTTTTTGTGGAGCCCTAAAAACTTGTACAGGTAGGAAAAAAGCAGTTACGCACTGGGGAGAGTCAACATGACTCTCCCCGCGTGTGGGAGTCGCCGAATGACTCAACCATACACACTACAAACCCTCCTGAATTACAACTCAAAACTCAAATATCAATATATCTCAAAACATTACATATATTATAAAAAGAGAGAGGAAGAGGAAAAAAGAGGAAAATGAAAGATACCCTAGCTCTAATAGCGTCGGGATCGAAAAGAACAAGAGGTGATCACGGAAGGTCAGGAAAGAGAAAGGAAGGAACCTTGCACTAGTAAGTGGAAGTAATGCCAGACTCAGCTCGGGGCTCCGTGTTTGCCAAACACGTACTTACTAGATGTAAGTCCCCTGGGGGGAGGGGCTTTGTAACAGCAACAATAACATTGCGAAATACAAATTTCTTCGGTTAGTATAGGATAATTATAAAATTTTATTTAATTCATAGAATTATTTAAACCTCTTGTAAACCTTTATTCAAGGAATTAAATATTTTAACCCCTGCATTTATATTTATGAAACAGTCGTGTTTGTTAAGACCGAATTACTGAAGTGCCATCCTTGCTTTATACGAAACAGTCTCGTTCACGAACACAATACTCGCAATAGTAATCATACTCATCGCCCTAGAGTGTCAACCACTCTTTGCCAAAAAGGACAATATCATTCGGGAATCGTTCTATATAATTCCCGCCCAATAATATAAAAGATATTATGAAATTGAATCTCTTCAAATCCACGGTTAAAAACTACCTCCTGCACCAGTGCTTCTACACTTTAAAAGAATTTATTGATTTTAATAAAAGTTTAATCCGTCTTGTATATTATCACGCCATTGCTGGAGTACTTTTTAAACAACTTATAACAATTTCAAAAACTATTTTCTTGCATGATTGTGTTGTCTTATGGCTCATACTAATTTAGTTTTATGTGTACTCAACATTGGCACGGTTGTGTACATTGATTCTGTAGCCCCATCCTGGCCCGGGTTTTTCTCCGTTTTTCCTTCGGGCAGAGGTGGATTTCTTATACAGGTTTTCTAGGCTTTGCCTAGGGGCGTGTTTATTGAAACAATAAATCGTGAATTTAGTGTTATTTCAATTCTTATGATTTTTAAACACTATACTCAGAATAATCTATAGTTCGATAATTATTTGTACATGTAAATTTTTTGCGTAAAATTACAAACATATTGACACTCTATTAGTATTATAACTCGCAGCTAACTTTTCATCTTATCTAGGAACTTTTGCTGAGATTTTTGAATCCGCCTCTGCCTTAGGGCCCTTGATCGGATTTGATGGGATGGTCCCTTGCTTGTTTCCGGAGAGTAAATTAGTTTATTGTCCTCCTCGTGGTCATACGCAGTTAGTACTGTTTTTTTACTATAAATTTATTATTATTATTATATCGCGTATTTTTGCATATATTATTATTGCGTTCAATTATGTCAGTTTAACCAATTATCTCGTCGGGGGGTTTAGGACGTATGTCTCGTAAATATTGAGAATGTTAAGTATATCATTAGTATTATCCTCTGAATATCATAGCATGATGGATGCTTTAGGTTCACTGTTATTAGTTCATAGAACTGGGTTGTGGGGATACTACACGGGGGCGTTTTACAGTGTATTTTCCTCGTCGTGTGTAATATTTGATGTCTCAGGGAAGCGGGGGCGACACAATGATGAATGTCTGGGGCAACAGGAGAAACCCGAGAAAAGCTGTTGCGAACCCGCTTTCTTCATTAAGGCAAAATTACACTTGAATCAACCGGAGTTTGAACTACCGTGTAACATCACACCTCAAACCCTGATGCGATGTTATTTTTTTCTTTGGTAGAAGCGGGATCCACATAAATACCAAAATCCCTATGGTAGTTTTTGTCGCTGCCACCAGATCGGTTTCCCGAGCAACCAAACACGTGTAATAACAATAAATAATGATTTATTACAAATTAACTAGAAATCTGAATTTACAACAGAGACAAACTCCCAAAATCATTAATACATCTAATAATCTGTTATTACACAAATAATGCTGTCAGAGAGCATTGTTTACACTTGGTTAAATATAGTTGAAGACAACTAAATTGTAAAAACCCTCAGGTTATCTGATCCTTCGAAAATATAAGTTGTTTTCCCCGACAACTAACTGATACTAGTTACGACCCTCGCACCTAGTAATGAGTTCATTAAGACTACCGCAGCAGCCTAACGAACATCTGGTCTCCGCGACCTAGTCTTTAGCTCAGTCACATGTCAGTGCTGACGGATCTCTACATTCCCTCGTAAAGAATCTCTGAGGAGCTTCACTCCTCCCAATATATACTGTACCAGACGTCACGTGATCAGCAAATAACCACGCCTTCGCCACCACCGTGCAAACACTCTTTTTGTGTCACTCCTTTGGCTTCTAGGAACGCAGAGGCTGCGCCGTAGAGGACGAACCGCCATGAGCGTCACCTATGCGCTTCGCAAACACCTTTTTCGTTGTTCTATATTCGGCACGTACTTCATTCATTTCTTCGTAGAATTCGTCTTTTCTTTAGGTACACCTAAATTCCAGTGGGTCAACGTCACCGGCTGCATTCTTCGAATACACTTGTACGTACTTTCCTTAAAAGTGAAAGGTGTTCGTTCAAACAATACCTCCACACGGAAAAGGTTTAGGGAGAATCCCAAGATCGTCGCACGTCCGTCTTAGCGCTGACCGGCCACTTATTGTAAGATTCTTAAAAGCATCCGGCTTGGAAAATACAAAGAAATATTAATATTTCACAAATTGATGGCATGTCCTGGCGCCGACGTTACATACCGTCCCCGTAGGTGATAGGTGAGAATGGAACCGCTTCACAGAGGGTCATCCAGGTTTGTGATTGAAATTCATTTTCTTCAGACACTACAACAAAAATTTAAAAAGAGTAAGTCTGAACGTGAAATGTCTATTACAAGTTATATGCAATTAGAAAAGATTATGAAAAATTACAATATTTTAAAAATATTTTTCTTCTAATGCATTTTATGCCCCGGGAAGGGTACATGTTTCCTCTGATCACTTTCAATTAGTTAGAGACTGATATTGGATCACAAAGTAGGTAATTACTCATGGACGTTTTCCGAATATTTAGCAGCCAATTTATGGACATTTACTTATGGACCATATGCGTTTAAAAAACATTTCATAGCTTAATTAAGCATTCAAAGGACTTGTTTGCATCATAATTACTTTTCTCACTACACCCCATCAATTACGTCGTCAGGGAACAATTTGTGGTAGAATGGGTTCACGAGCAGAATCATGTGCCCGCAACCTCAATGATTCATGAGCATTGAACGAGTCGATGCAAATGATGGGGACGAGATCACAATGATTGGTGGAGCAAAAACCGTCAAGATGATGACATAACACAATCTGACAAGAGCTAGTTAGCTCTACGTACATTGTACCTAAAATTACACCTCCGGTAAAGCTAAATGTAAATGAACATAACCAAAAGTAGTTCTAGAACAGTCAACCCATAGGACAGAGGTTTGGGGACTGACCTACGCAAGTTACATAGTCAGGGCGATCGTTTCTGCGGTATTCAAAACGTGAAAGATAAACGCGGATCGCCGTTATCAAACCCGCACGTTAGCGTCACCAAGTCCACACTCGCTGAATTAACCATTCTGATTCGAAATTAAACTGACATTTCAGAAGAGATAGAATCGAAGGGAACTGTTGGTACATGTAGGTTCTAAACAGGCTAGTTTTTCACATTTAACGTAGTTGGAAGTATATTTGAAAAAACGATTTTTTCGAAGAGTATTTTCAGGTGGTATATTTCAATTAATTGAAAACAAGTATAACTGATCGGGATATTACTCAAGTTCATAAGTCTTGTACTACAGAAATTATGAAAACACTTTTTACCAATTAAGTGGGTTTGCATAGAGGCACCTTGTCTTGCGATTTGCTAGTTTCGTCCATAAAAAATAGCAACTTCTATTACTGAACTCGAAGAATTAGTTTTGGTTTAGAGGTGGGCCGAAGACATTTTTCTGGTCTTTTAATTGTATTTATGTGACTCCGCGTCATGAAATTGGTGAGTTCCGAAAATATCTGAATGGTCTCCATATTTATTCTACTGAAGCTAGAATAAATCATTATCCACAGACAATATCTTTTGTTCTATTTTCGTACATATAGCTAGAGTTAATTCAGGTAATTGGACCCACAGTCGAAACTATTCGGTTTCATCGGTTCAATTAATTTTCTTGCTCGTATTTATTCTCGGTTAAAGGGGATTTACAGCTTGATAATACTGCCTTTGTCCTGTACAGTTGGGAAACGTCATTTTTGCAGAATGACCTTAAAGACCATATTCTATTTAACAATTTTTCATCCGATTTTGTCATACTCGCTCTGTTAGCGAGTTCAGTTCAAATAAGTTTGAGGTCCTCTCGTAAATGTTCTTGCATTATTTCTCGGTATTCGTATTGGTGAGTAGGATAGGTATTTGTGAGATCTAACCCTTTTGGATCGTGAGTAACGCTGAAAAAAATTCGACTTCTATTTTAATTCCTCGAAATTAAAATTCGTTCGTAGGAAATTTCATTAACTTCTCCTCAGATTATGAAGTGAACAAGCAAATGGATTGCACAATTCGCTCGACAAAATCCTTCGAATTTTCCTCTCGCCGGTCTCTGACTCGTAGTATTTGGTATCGCTCAAATGTCTAATGTAATTTATTCGTTTTAATGATGCTCCCGTATTTGTACTGACATTCACTCCTTGGACTGTCGAGCACATATTCTCAGTGCCTGACCTGACTTCTTATATGAGCTAGGGCAGACATGAAACTTCGTAANTTATATGAGCTAGGGCAGATATGAAACTTCGTAAGAAGGGGGGCATTGATCATTCCGTCAATTTGTATTACATAACTTAAAACATATCAGTTGTTATAACATTAAACCACATTGTAAATACCTTTTCCCTATTATCTAGTTTTTAAGGTAGAATCCAAACCGATTTCAATAAAGTATAGTAAAACCTTGTATTTATTTCCAGTATCGTTCTGACAACTGATCTAGTACGAGTCGAAGAAAATGTTAATTTAATTTTTCGTTCACTGTAATATTTAGCGATCGCCGTTTTTTTCTTTGTTTTATTAAAATACGCCGTTTTGTGAAACGGAAACCTACGAAACCGAAAAAAAAACGTAAACCTCCAAGAGGCAGTAGGAATAGACTTGCAGTCGTGATGAAGCATCTTCTCAGAAGTTGGAATGAAAGTCACATCATCGACGCAACACAATCTCATGTAATCCGCAATTTGGACACACACACATGAGGAAAATCCCAAATGTCATTTTAAAGCAAACGCTAGAACACCAGTGTGCTCTTGAACCAAGCATGTAGATTAATGGACATACGACTCTATTACAGATTCACGCACTTCGGCCACAAATATGAATAAACTCAGATTGTTGGCCGTTAATTGGCACTTGCGTAATATATCAGATGCATGTGGAACCTACGGGGAATCCATATTGCTCCCGTACTCACGAAGGTAACAACGCGAAGGCGTTGAGTGTTCGAATGTTAGAAGTGACTCAAATTCAAGGGAAGACAGTAGTGTCACCTCGCGGTGCTTGGCGGGTGCGTTGCCTAATGCTACTGGTCAGAAGGCATAACCAATTCGTCGGATTAGCTTCGCAATGAAAAATGATTAAACATAAATAGGTCTGCTCTTAAGGGTAGTGTCATTGAACTTCCTTCAAGGATAGTGTTATTGGTTGTTAGGAGCAATGTGACAGAACACAGAGTTTGTAGTAATTCATTAGCATATAATTTAACATGAATTAATAATAAAATATTCCCACACAATACATTGCACATTATTATAAAAAGTAAATTAAAATCTTGTATTTTTTAAGCATTCCATTTTTTCTTCAAATCATAAGAGGTTAACAGTGTACAACCTCAACATCGTACCCCTCCAATCGGGAATCTGAATTCGAGAGAAAGGCTGCTTGGAGTTTGGTCTCGTTCTTGCGGAGCTCCAGGCAAATGCAACCTTATTAACGATCAAGGACATAGGAAGCTTTATGCAAGGGAAGATGTCAATATTATTTGTCATTATTTTAGGGCTCTAATGACCTAGATGTCGACGAGCCGTAAAGCCCCCACCCAAAAAAAGGATGATACTGACCAATGTAATTAACAATGGCTTAGCTCAGTGAAAGCACTGATGATGCGGTGTACTTTGTGAAAAAAAAAGCTGAAATGTGATTAAATTCACCAATCGAATACTCATGGAGTGGATACATTGTAGAATATCTTATACATGTTTTATATACATAAACTGCTCAGTGAAGCAAGTCTATTTTTTTACTTAAAATCTGTAACAGCGTGTAAACTATTCTATCTAATATAAACACCGTCGATCCCGGTATATGCGACGCGAATCTGCAAAGTAGGCCAACTAAATGGAGAGTAGATAACAGCACTGTCGCTCGTTAACAGTGTCCTTGGGGTTTATGTCGTGCGGGTTGCATGTTTTACGCCTGCAGCGCGAGCGGCATTTGTAATCAAAGAAATTAACCATTAGTGAGTTCATATTATTTTGCCAAATATTAAAAATACAAAATATTTAATGGAGTAATTGAGAATCATAGAAAGTTATATTACTTTCATCAATTACTGAACATTATAAAGCACCACGTTTAAAATTGTGTGTACAAGGTTATAATTAGGATTTCGTAAATAAATGTTAACACGAATCTTTAGTTATTAATATAAGGACTTAAGTATTATGTTTTCTTTATAGTTTTAATTTAGGTTCCTCTTATCTGACTAGCCGACCCTGCCGGCTTTCACGCGTGATTTTTTTTATTGGTATATGCTTTACCCTTCTTAATTTGTTATTGCGAAAAACAAACGTTTACCCAGGAGAATTGTTATGGCACCTTAATTATTTCATGACATTGACAGAAAACGTCAGAAGCACATTAAAACCCCTTTGAAATCGGAATTTTAAAATATATTTTCCTATTATTATTTATTTATCATTGTGCTTTCTTAGTAAGCCTTTACAATACAGAAACAAAATATCTCGTCTAATTTAATGTTCGAATCTTTAATATTGTTTTCTTTGTTTTGATGTACAAGTCAAGTCGTTGAGGTGAACGTAAAAAAATATATTTTCATTCCCTTTTAAACATAAAAACTTGAAATACAGAACATTCCAGAACAAGATTTTTAGATGTTATATTTCACAATATTAATATCAAAACTGAGATAAGTATATCAATTAGTCCGTGAAATGAAATTATAATAAATCATACTTCACTCTATTGCACCCTTTTCATATCGGAATTTCAAAAACTCCCGTCAATATGGATCTAGGCCAGTGCTGTCTAACTTACCTTTGCCCGCGGGCTACTTCCAATACACTTTCGATCGATCGAGCTGGCAAGGGACGGGTTTGGCAAAAGTTGTCGAACGAATAAAACTAAAGTGTCATATTTTTTATTTGTGACTTGATATTCTGATTCTTGTCAATAAATGTATATTATTTCAAACCGAAAAAAATTCTTTATTTAAAAAAGTATTTTTAATATCAAGTACAACAATAAAATATTTTCGCATCGTAACGGGGTAATCCCGAACACAATTTTCCTGCCGCGCCAAATATTAATTGTGACAGCATAGATTTATAACACAAAGTTGTGCGCCCCAACGTTTGATAAAAAATTTGATGTAAAATGTACTCCAAGTTGGACAGCGCCGATCTAAACAATATAAAAGCAACATTCAGCCCAAATTTCAAGTCTTAACAATTTTTGCTCTGCGTTGATGGACGAGTCAGTCACTCGCCGATTTTAGAGCGAAATATCTAAAGAAGACACATATCGCTTATTGTGAAAAGATACAGTTTTCTCGGTGTCCACAACAAGATTGTAAATACATGACCAACCCACAGTTATTGCCCTATGAACAAAGATGGCGCTCGCAAACGTTGTAGAGGTGGCGCAATTTCAGTTGACGGAGCTGACAAGGGTCTCACTATCTTTTTGCAAATATCGTCACATAATCAGGCATTACTAAAAGTATCTCACATTCCACGTGTGGTAGCTCGTCTACTGTGGATGACCCGTCCGTCGCAGGCCACATGAATCAGACAGCTTCCTCGACAACTTTTCCATTGTCGCTGCGGCTATCTCTTACAGGCGTCTCGATGACATACTGGATGAAACGTGGGCTTTCGTCATATCGTCTAGTGGTAACGTCTTCGCTTCCACGATCCCGCTGAGAGGTAGAGCGTGGGTTAGAACTCTGCTCGGCCGAACTAGTTGAGGTTTTCAGTTGGGGTTTCCCTCATCTACACCAGACAAATGTCGGTTCGGTACCATAAGTTCCCCGGTAACCCAAAACCTCTCCTTCCCAATTCCCTTACCCAAGTCCAACGGTTAGGTGGAAGAGCAGGTCTCATGGCCTGAACCTCGCCGAAAGGCATTAAATAAATAAAATAAATAGCACGGGACAGCGCGGGCAGGCTGAGCAACCTTCCGGGAATTAAAATCCCAACTTTCAGATTTCTGCGGAAGTACCGACCTTAGGTCAAGAAAGATTCAGAAGAGTCTCCGCAGGGTGAGCTGATTGTAAGATAATCTTTCTGTCTACGTTGTGTGAGTGATACAGGCAATATCTTTTCGGTGGAGAGTAAGCAAAGAGCGCTTTGTAATAAATAGGAGTGAGCTTCGCCAACCCAACTTACCCCAACTCCACTTGCATGGAGGCTCGTGCACCCCTCGATCAACAAAGGAAGGTAGATCTAAGTTCTTATGGAAAGATTCGAGTTCTCTCTTAGTTTTTATAATACCGTTTTCACCAATCATACAAGAAAAACATTCAAAGAACAAATTAAACAAGTATATCTTTCAATCCATTCATTTTTTAATTATAAATACACTATTTCACCCATAATTAAATCACCCATTAGGGATGGGTGATTTGATACTGATTCATACAACAATCGACAATTATAATTTCATGCGACTGATGGAAAAAGTATTGATTTTTTTCTTGGGGTTTTAGGGCTGGTCAAGGTCATTAGAGCCCTTTGTATTGATTTTGTTCAGACCTAACTTTTGCGCATCGATTAATTTCAGAAATTAATGCGTTTAATATATTATGGGGATTTATATTTCCATGCACATTTCTGTAAGTAATAATTCTAAGTCAAAAAGGAACTTATTGGTACAATAGGAATAAGTGTTTAATAATGATAACCTTTCTAAGGAAACGATTAAAAAGTGACTTTCATAATAAAACATTTTTAGTATACTTATTTAAGTTCCTCATAAATGTACAAACATATTAGTTCATTTAAATATGATTAATACTAGCAACAAATCAATAGTTCTGATTATAAAGTTACTCGTAAACACTCATGGCTTAATTTGTTACAATTAATCGAAATATTTTCAAAAATCATCCATCCCAATTTTTTCACGGAGTCATAAGTCTATTTGAATTCCTTATAAAATTTGAGTTTTTAAGAAGAGAATTTCGCATTTGCGAGTTGAAGAAAGAAATGTATAGATTTTTTACAGATAAAGGAAAATAAATTGGGTGAGTATTTATTTACTTCTTGACATAAAATCCAACGAAATTATTTTGAAGGTTTTCAGGCCAGTCCATTCAACCTTCTTGACGTGGAATTGCCCATGTATAAAATGTAAATAGTGGGAAATATGTAAATAGTAATAAGTGGGGCCGAGGTCGAAATCTCGCAAAGGGAACCCCAACATTTAAGGCCAGCACTGTCTGGAATGAATTACCATACTGTAAATAAAATTTGCATGTGCTTGCTTTGCCGTAGAAATGAAACTCCTCTTCTCCGTCATGATTTAAACATACATAATGTTTTGTTAATTACAGACATCGAAACTGCATGCGTGGATGTCATTTCGCCAGGTTACTATTTGCTCGTTCGTAGTTGGTACGTTTCATGAACAGGCGGAAAATGGGATGTGGGTGGCATCTAGCGGCGCGAAGAGGAAACACTGTGACAGTTTGGGTAAACGTGTTTGTTATCGCCGCTTTTGAACGTGCTGTGTCTTTGGCGAAGAAATTCCCAGAAAGAGTTCTGTAAAACAAAAAAAAATGTTAAATACGAATTCTTTTTTAATAAATATTGAAATGAGTCATGAAGCGAGACAGAATTTTTGTCTAAATTAATAATATTTGCGATGACCACAATGATTATTATTTAATTGTATTATGATTAAATTATTATTAATTGTATTATAAATAGTATTATTATTATTATTAAATTTTAATATTATGATTAAATTTGTTTCAGGAACACATCTCACGCGTGATCAAAGAATTGGTATCATTTTGTTGAATGCAACGGAAATAAAAATATAAATCATTCAAATCATGAGCGATTTCCGTGCAAAAGCGAAATAGCATGAGCGCAACTGCGTATTTTTGTCGTCAGTTTTGTCTGACTTCTTCAAAACAAGGTGTACATGGTATTAAGATGTACATATGGGTTCGGTGTGAAGGCGGGGCAAGTGGATCCGATTCTTTCATACACTGCGAGAAAGAAATTCGAGTTGTTCTGTTCCCTTGAAGAAGTATTGCAGAAAATACGCATACAATATTCATTGATGTATTGCATAAGCATTGCAGAAAACAGGCTTTCAAAATTCATTCACCTCAGACACACAATCATGTTTATACCATAACTTTTAAGAGAATGAGAGAGGAGAGAATTTGAGATTGTTATAGCTTTAACTGTTTTGATGGCAAATGTATATTCACCAAATTTGCTTGTCAGAATAACAATACCAAGAGCGAAAAGATCGAAGAATTATAAAAATCTTAATGGCTAATTAACTTCGTTATTCGATCCAATGTTTTCTAAAGAATTAAACGTTCTCTTTTGTTCGTGAAAAATGTTACAAGAAAGAGAACAAACAAAAGTATTATGAATTTTTCTTTATATAATATATATAATTAAATGCTAAAATCAGGCAAGGAAAAATCACGAAGCTGGACAGTGTATCGTTGTGTAGGAAGATACTGTAGAAGACCCCCGTTTATCCGAACAATCTGCGACAGGTAGTGATACCCATAACCACAAAGTCCTGATAAACCGGTTAAGGGGAAAATACTAAAACAACAACAACAAAACATATATTCCACGTACCTATTCTATTTGAAAAATTAAGAAACAAATATTTGATGAACACATCACATTGAACAAAATTATTAAATAAACTCGGATCACGGCAATGATGTGCAACGCAGATTGCAAACAGGTAATACAACAAAATCCAACAAGATACTCGTAATTTTTAATTTTATATTGCCAATTGCAACATTTCATCAAAAGATTAGTACATTCAAAAAATAAATAACGTAATCTTCTTTTTCGCAATATAGATCGAAAGCTACCGCATTTAAAACTCGGCTCAAGCATTAGCGAAAATTATGAATTCATAAATAATTTTAGACAGAGACATAGAAAGTCTCAAGAGACAGAGAATTCTAAAAATCAATTGGTCCTTTTAATGGACCCTTAAAACTCCTACAGGCTACAACATATCGCTTCTGATTAATTTTGAACTAATGCAACAGTTTATAACAGATAATTTTTTTAAAAGGAAGGAAGAATTAAAAAAGAAATCGGACAAATTCTGTCACATTTTTAACTTTTTTGTAACCACCAGGTTTCACCATCGTAAGTCAAGGGATTCTCTAGGAAGAGACTGGAAACCAAAATAATGGTTTCCGATTGCTTCCATCGTATTATTCAGATTCGAACTACTGGTCGACGTTGCTCAAAAGCCACGTATTAAATCTTCAGTTATACATTCAGTTCTCCTCCTTTTATTAATAATCAATGTCCCATTTTTGAAGGGACGTAAATATTTTCTTATTTATTCAATTTCACCGATTAAAAACTGTACTTTTCTGCACGTAAGATAATTCTGTACACAAATTAGCAAGATTTGACAGACAATTATTGCATGCGAACTGCTTCGTAATTACAACTCCTGTAGCGTCATTTTTGTTAGTCCGTTCGAATGTCTATCTCAAGTTTTCTAGTTTAAGTTAATGCCAATCATTACGAAAGTCGTCCTGCAAATTGGAAGAGGTTATTTTTCGTGCATGTCCGATTTTTCAGCGTATGAGAAATGGAAAACCATAGGGTTGAGAGTTGCCGGAGGAGACAAATTCAACGCTAGAGGATAAGGAATCCCAATTTTGGATTAGGCTTATCGTAACACCGAAATATGAACATGATTACCTGAGCAGGTTGCGACGTATTTTACAAATACAGAGGTAAAATGCCATGTTTAAGATGTTGAATTGAAAAAAAATGAGAATCATTAAACATGCAGGAACCCAGTTTTTATCAATTCCTCCAAAACATACATTTAATTTGAACATTTACATTCACCCAATACGAACAACACTAATCCCACAGTCGACACAAATTGACTTCGCACAATTCAAAGGGAACAGTTGGCAGCAAATTTAATTTTTCGAAACATCAACTCTCCACAGGCCAGCTTTGTCGCCCAGCTGACGGCCGCTTGTCACAACACCGGTGACCTTGCTAACACAGCCCATCCCAGCGCCTCGGTCTCGTCCCTCGCTCTCCCGCGGTCGCTTTCGCCCGCAGCCCTTATTTCCGTTTCAAATTTATGCGACAGTCCGGCCGCAAGGGGTGGGCAGGTCGTGTGGGCGTGTTTGCATAAATACACGCACGTTCGCTGTAGCTCGATCGCCTCTCCCCGCTGCGTCGCCGCTGCACTGACTTGCCACCGCAGATTCGATTTGCACAATTCAGTGCGCGGAGTGATCGTCTGCGAGTTACTCCGCTGACACCCCTCGACCCCACGCCTTTCACGTAAACACGGCGTTCGTGAGAATTACGCAAGAGGCGCCACAATTTATACCACGCCCCGTGATTGCATTGATGTTTTCAGGGCAATTGTGGAAGTTTAGAGCTTTTACACAGTTGATTTCAAAGCACAGTGGGTGATGGTGGTAGACTAGTTTTATTTGTGGGGCTTTAGGGCTCGTCAACGGCAAGGTCATTAGAGCACTTCTCTTTGGTGAGTTTCTTTCCGATCGTGGAATTCAAATTGTTTCATTTTTTTCATAGTTCCAAAAAAGTAACCCAATGGTTACTCGCCAACGTTTCGATACGATTCGTACCTTTTTACGGGATATATTTACAAACAAAGAAATGATAACTATGTCTATACAATCATAATTAGCGATATCTAGAAATTCTAATTAACTAGAAGTTCTAGAAATTTATTAGTTATCATTGTAATTAAAGTATACCACTTATTATGTCGGTATACGCATAGTTATGCATGTAATGTAAAAAAATATTTTGTTTGTTTATAAATATAACCCTGAAGTGTTTCCTTTCCGGACCTAACGAAAAAAAGAGAACCCAATATTGAAAAGTAAATACTCTTATTAGAGATTTGAGAAAATATGCGTGCGAAGGACGTGTATTACCAGATGTTTGCCATCATGCACCGCATTAATATTTCAATATGAATGAAAGAAAATGTTCACATCAGTGCCTTAATTCCAGAACACGTTCACGAAGGAGAGATGTTAATATTGCGTTCAGATAACAAATGTTTGAGAAATTGCTGATATGATCAATCTTCTTATATAAGGACTATAAAACGTCCACAAAATACAATACATTATTCCTCTTCCCATTTCACAGATACATAAGAATGGGGTCCATTCACGTTGTATCGGGCAATGATACTTTCAGCCTGATTAAAACCATCTCCATAAAATAGGATATCATAGATTTGGTATAATAATTAAATCTCTTCCAACATTCTGATTAAAACAACTTTATTACGTATCTAGATACTCTCGCGGGCCTCCCTTGATCAATTCAGTAAACTCAAGAAAAGTCCGAATCAAATTAAATAACTTCCCACGCTGATCCCGGCTAGTGAAAGTCTAATTCGTTGTTTTTTGTTTAAAAAAGCAATTGAGTATCATATAGAGGCAAAGCGATAAAACTTTCTTGCTCGGCTTTTATTTTCATTACCTTAGAAAAATCAAAGTTCACTCAGGTCCAGTGTTGGAAGAAATGATATTACAACAAGATTAGTGATATGTAGCATTTATGGAGAAAGAACTTTGAAAACAGAATATGGAGAATCCACTATAGATATTACTATTTAGAATAGAGAAAAGAATTTTACAGTAACAATATGGCATACGCTAACAAATTAATAGCGTTCATAAATTGATAAGATTCACACGGGATATAATTCATCCACAATACACAAAAATATCAGGACAATATAACTATCGGAAGGTAAACTGGGAGAAGTATTCACATGGACCGGAAAAAGAGGTAACATTTCAATTTCAGACAAGGACCGAGTTAGATGCTCGGGTAGATGAAATACGGGGTGCAATGTTACGAGATGTACAACCCCAGGGTAGCCATTCGGCGCCCATATTCTACAATAATATATTAAATGATATAACCATGAGAATAAAAAGTGCAGATGCTACACAGGTAGCATACGCAGATGACGCAATAATTATAATTGGAGAGAATAGTCGCAGAAAACTAGAAGAGAAGGTGAAAGCAATTTTGGTAGAATTTGAAACATACTGTAAGGATTATTACCTCACAATTTCGCAAAGTAAAACTGAAGGAGTTGTTTTTAGCCAAAGAGAAAAAACACGACTACCAATAATTTTCAGACTAAACTGGAGATTAAAAATTATAAATAAAATAAAATACCTTGGAGTAATTTTCGATAAGAAATTAAATTTTAAAGAACACAAATTACGGAAAGAATAAAGTTAAAAAGGTTTGACATACTTTACAGCGTTTAGGAATTAAGAAAAGTACGACACGAACAAAGGAATTACGACAATTGTATGTAGGGGCACTCAGGCCAATTTTAATCTACTGTGCTAGTGTGTGGGAAGGAAGATTTAAAAATCGTCACATGGAAAGCATACAAAGAAGCTGCTTACAACCATGGAGTGGCTATCACCGTTCGGTCTCCACTAAGGCATTAGAAATGGTGACTGGAATAATACCATTAGATTTAACAGTTGAAAAACACAGTCTTCGGTACAGCATACGGCACAGAAATACAATAGTGTTTGACGGAGTAACTTTACGCAAGAGTGAGAGAATAAAAATTGAAAACAGTTAACAAACAAACTTATATTATATTGGCAAAGTCGCTGGGATGTGGCAAAAGAGGGAAGACAACTATATCCCAAGTAACATTTGTGACCAAAAATATTAAATGGTTCAATCCAAATAGGCAACTTCTGCAGACAATAACTGGCCTCGGAGACTTTGCTTATCATTTGTTTAGACTAAAACTGCATGCGACACCGGAATGTAAATGAAGGGAAGGAGACAACACAATTTCACACGTTTCTATGATTATGAATTCAATGATGCGGATAGAGGAACATTAATAAATTTATTGAAAAAGGAAGGAGTAGATCCACATAAAACACAAAAGAGATTGGTAAACAAAAAGGATTTTTTTCCATTTTCATTATTTTCCATTAACCCGGTTTACCGATCATCCGGCCACTAACTGGATTTTGGTGTCTCATAATGTTGTCTCTTTCTAGTTGTTATATCCTTCTGGATTTTATCTTGTATCTTTCATGTATTAACGTTTTTCAAAAATATTGCTAAAAACGACCAGGCACATTAAGGAATAAAATTTATACTGTCGCCTTCAGCAGAATACCGTGATCACATGATCAATGAATTTAAATGTTTAAAGCTTATTATGTGCCCACAAATAAATGATAAACAGAACTGTGTTTTCATTTGGCGATCAGCGGTGCTGAAGCGTAGAAGTACATGTTTTTGAAAAACCTTAATGACTCGTTATATTTTGCATGCAGGAGCACAAAATTTTTCAATGTTGTCACAAACATAATTCTAATCATTCGCTGAATGAGAATTATTTTTGGCACTTTTATTTTATTTTATAAAAAATGGTAAAGTCAACGTATCGAAAAAACAGTAAAAATTTCGCTTTTTTTGAAACATTTGTTTTTTAAACTGAATTATTTATTCTTAGAACAACTTTTTTTACTAGGAGATGTCTGCTTGAGCACAGCATTAACTCCTTACGCCTCACCTCCTCCGAATCTTCTTGGCCGTCGATTCCCCGACGTGACATCATTATCACAGGCCGACGCTTTTGGAGTAAACCTAACGGTACACAGTCACTAGGACCAACGAAGGTTAACTTGCTTGGTCACGACCTACGCGATCGTACTACAGAATGTATCACGGCCTGCACGATGTGTTCGATCTGCTCATATTGAAAATAAATCGCCCGGAAATCGTGCCCACAATTTGGAAATGTTTGTGGAGCTCTCCCTGGGAGGAATATGTACTGAGACATAGAAGTTAAAAGCTACGAATTTTTCTTAACCCACCTGGAATTGAAACCGGGATGATTTGGTGACGAGCCAGTACGCTGGCACCGTAGCCACGGAGAGGCTTATTATAAATATACAGTTAAAAACTATCGACGGCCAAGAAGATTCGGAGGAGATGAGGCGCAAGGAGTTAATGCTGAGCTCAAGCAGAATCTCCTACCGAATTCCTGGACGCTGTGGCATCGCAAGTCGGAGCGCTCCCGGTTCTGGGGCGAGAACCTGCGCGCCGTTGGTGACATAAAAACTGCTGTTGATTTTTGCAACGCTCTCACTCACATGACACCCGCCAGTCTTTTAAGTAGTAAGGAGGACTACTGCGTATTTAAGCAGGGCATTGTTCCCATGTGGGAGGACCCAGCAAATCGACGCGGCGGGAGGTGGGTGATGAAGATCGTGATTTAGACACTCTGTGGAACATAACTGTCCTCCTTTTGGTGAAAGAAGGTTTTTCCCCTTTCTGCGCAGAGCTGTGTGGAGCGGTGGTGAATGTCCGGCGAAGATTCGACAAACTCTCAGTCTGGATCAAGTCATCATCAAAATGTGGGCATCGGTGCAATCTTATGGCAGCATATGAGTCAAATAATTGAGCTACCAATGTCTTTTGAGAAGCACATTGACTGCATTATTAGGGACCGCGCGAAGACATCGCAACCGCCGCGACGCGAGTAACCTAAGAATTTCTACAGAGAACAGAGACTTTTTGTTATTATTCATTAGCATTCATTTTTGTCATTATTTTGTATTTGCTCAGCATTAATTTTTGTCATTATTTTGTTAATTATTATGTATATTACTTTGTCTTTACTAGTATTATTTTGTGTTTTGTATGTAATTTATGTATTCTAATTAAAAACCATTTATTTTTTCCCATAATATTCCCTAGTTGTGTACCTTAAGACTTGCAAGGTAACAAGTTCTAAGTGTTTTTTCATTGGGCAGAAACCATGTCATGATTGAAGAATTCGTAAGTTTACTTGATAGTCAGTTTGACGTAGCACTAATGGTGACTAGGGTTGGATTGTTTCTTTTTGCACTTATACTGACTCAGTTTGACATTTAGTCATTCAAATATGACAGTTCATTCAGTAACTTTATATATATCAAAGCATCAATATTTTGAACTCTCATATCTCTTAATATGAAAAACCATATTCCTGCTCTGGGCATAGCTGACTCATATCTTTGGTGTGATAGTAATGTGAAATTCAGGAAATTTAATAATTAAGTAATTATATTAATAAATAAGATTAAAATATTTACTTCTTTTAAAGTTCCTATTAATACATATGATAGCAATAAAGAATGTTTTCACAAACTTAATTTTATTGGTCCTAAAAATATCTTTTGAACTTTCTGTTTTGAATTTATTGTTCTTAAAAATATCATTGCTTTGTCCGTTAAATAATATACATGGTTTTCTTCTGTGCTAATGACGTAGGAGTATATACAATGCATGCCACTCATGGAATTCCACAGGGCTCCATCCTGGGACCCATACTATTTCTTATATATATATATATATATATAT
>NNCF01128093.1:364-78517 GCA_002313205.1 Laupala kohalensis | reverse complement strand
TATATATATATATGTGTGTGTGTGTGTGTGTCATTATATATTAATGACATCCCATCCATAATCAAAAGCCACAAAATTGTACTTTTTGCTGGTGACACAAACAACTTATTCCATGCCAAAAACGCTGAAAACTTACTTAACACTAGCAAATCCACTGTCGCCACCCTAATCCAATGGTTCCAACAAAATGAACTCATAATAAACACTGACATAACTTGCATAGTTTCTTTCCATAATCCTTATTCATCTAAACAGCACACACCTAACATTGAATTTAATGGTAACCACCTCATCTTTAAACAAACGCTACAGTTTCTGGGACTTACTATACAAGAGAACATGAAACGGAACTGTCACCTAGAAACACTGAATATGAAACTAAGCATAATAAACTATGACATCAGATTTCTAACATTAAATTGCACAACAGATACCCTTCGAAAAGCATATGCAAATGACCATTCCATTCTAAAAGATCGTATAATATTTTGGGGACAAGCAACAGAAACAAAACAAACGTTTTGTTTACAGAAGAGAATAATACGAACAATTACCAATTCCAATAAACTTTCTTCATGTAAACCATTATTTGAAAAGTAGAAAATACTTCCACTGCCATGCATGTACATTTTTGAAACTTTGAATTTCATAAAAAAGGATCTACTAGACAAAGGACCACTCTACAGATTTAATTCCACTGTTCATGTTCACAACACTAGAAAGGTCAGAAATATCCTTCTACTACAGATAACATCCACTCTTAGCCGAAAATGCACTCATAATGCAGGTATACAGTTATATAATGCATTACCAATAAATCTTAAAAACATCAATATTCTGAACCCATTTAAAACAAAACTCAAACAATTCTTACGATAGAAACTCTACTACAGTGTACAAGAATTCCTCAATGACAATAACTAATGTAGGACATATAATCTGTTGCAGGTAATCATTAGAACAAAGGTGCAGAAGGTGACCCAAGTCCACAGGGCCATTGTTCCGGAATGTAATATTTGACAAAATACTATGGAATATGGACGCAGAGGGGGGAAAATTTGTAGCCTACGCGGACGATATAGTAAGAGTTGTAGAGGGAAATTCATGGCGAAAGCTTGAAGAGGAAGCTCAAAGAGCATTGGACATATGTGTGGAGGAGTGTAAGAAGAGAGAATTAACGTTGTCAATGACAAAATCTCGCGTTCTACGGTTTGGACATGCAGAGAGAAAAAGAGAATACAAAAGGACAAAAACTACAAGTCGTGACTAAGCAAAGGTACTTGGGGGTTAATACAAACCAGAAATTATAGTTTGAATATCACCTACATGTTAAGGAAAGGGTAAATACTTTACTGTACGGTATGTTGAGAGTAGGCATAATACACTATAATATTTCACGTCAAGACTTACGAGTATTATATGTTGGTGCATTACGTGCATTACGAACAATAATATCATATGGATGCATGATATGGGTGGAACGAGTAGTAAAAGTAAATTTTGAGAAAAAATTTACGTTCAATAGAGATACAGTGTCTATAACAACTATTGGGAAGCTATCGCACGGTATTCACTGAAACGCTAAACATACTGGCAGAAATACTGCCAATAGATTTGTATGTTCAGAAAATTAAATATCGACATATATTAAAAACAATAGGAGAAATATTGTGTCCCGTCAGGGAACAAATCAACAAGTGCAAGTGAAACCTCAACAACTGGTTTATTTGCAGTGATTGTTACAGTGAACAATTTTGTCCGGGCCAAGCGGACTAGAGAAAATACCAAAAGCGTAGCAGTGTCGTTATCCAAGAGTTCTAGTAGTCCAGTATTCCGGTGTCCAGTGAGAGAGATCCAAAGTCGATAGCAGCGTGGTTGTTGTCGTTGATAAGGTTGTAGATTGTGGTAGCTAGTAACTCTCTCTGCTCACTCCGCTTCACTGTTCGTCTGTGGTGCCTTTTTGTCGCCCTGGAGGTGGTGGTGGCTGCGACCTGCTGGCCGGATGGCGGCGGTGGCCATACGCGGAGAGTTCTCTGCGCAGGCCGTTGAGGGGGAAGGAGGGGCTCCTCCTTCGCTCGCTCTGCTTGAGCGCGCCCGGCACGACGTTGGCCCGAGCTGTCCCGATGGTTGCTGCGACGGCGGCAAATACAATTAGTGGTACGCATACCACATCCTCCCCTTCTATTTGCTGCGGTACGGACGGTGCCGGCGTCGCAGCCTGGTACTCCTCCTGAGCACTCGTTCCTGCGTTGGTTGCTCTGGGGGAGCCTGCTGCGGGAGAGGTGGTGGGCTCACCACCTGCTCGCTAACTGCAGCCGCTGGATGTGGGCTGCTCTCCTCGTGTGATGTGGATGGTTGTGGCTCCAATATCACGGCGTCCTGTAAAGGAGGTGAACTAATTATCTCACTCAAAACCGTTTGTCGTATGTACTGGGGAACTTGCGCGCGATCAACTTCATGGTCCGTAGACCTTCCCCTAATTTGGTCCTGGTGCCTTCGTACTGTCCTGAAGGTGGTGCGTACTAAATAGATTCTCGATCCTATTTTGTCGGTTACTACTCCAGGTGCCCATTTAGGGTTATCCTTAAAGGTCCTAACGTATACTTTGCATCCGATTGCATACTTTCCTATGGACTCAAGTGTTTGTTCCTCCGTAGGAGTCATCAATGATAGTAATGATCGCGGTTGTCGTCCGTGAAGAAGCTGGGTGGGGCTCTTCCCTGATGTGCCCGGCATGGCCCGGTACGTGGACAGCATGCTGAGCAGTGCCTCTTCTTTCGGTACGCCCGCGTTCCTTGCTTTCTTCATCGACTGCTTAAACGTCTGAACCAGCCTCTCCGCTTCCCCACTGGACTGCGGGTGGAACGGAGGTGCCAACGCATGTTGGATCCCGTTCCTGCGACAAAAATCTGCAAACTGGGTAGATGTGAACTACGTGCCGTTGTCTGACACTATCGTCCTGGGCAACCCTTCTATCGCAAAAATGCGCTGTAAGGCTGCTATTGTAGATGATGTGTTGGCCGTCCTGATTGCTGTAATAAATGGGAAATTTGATAATGCATCGACTACGACTAGCCACATTTCTCCCAGAAATGGTCCTGCGTAGTCGACATGAAGCCTTTCCCATGGTTCGTTTGGTGCCCGCCAACTCCTCAAGTGCCCTGGAGGTGCTGCCTGATTTACCTGGCACGCATTACAACTTCGTATCCGTGCTTCGATGTCCCGGTCTATGCCAGGCCAATAACAATGCTGCCTGGCTAGTTGCTTCATGCGTACTATTCCCCAATGCCGCTGGTGCAATAACTCTAAAACTGGCTCTCTTAACATCTTCGGAATTACCACTCTATTCCCAAGTGCTGTACTGAGCAACAGTACTTTACTAACTACTGTTAACCTGTCTTTAAGTTTGTGCCATGTAGTAAGATTGGTATGAGCCTTGATAGAAGCTGGCCATCCGTTTTGGACGAACTCCCTTACTTGATGTAAAGTTGCGTCGCTTCCAGTGGCGGAAGCTATGGCTGATGCTTTGACCGGAAAACAGGTTAGTCTTTCCTCGTCTAACGCGTCCAATTGCAGGCAGGCTATGTCCAGCGTGTCGAACGCGACATCCGGACCCATTGGCAGGCGCGACAGGGCGTACGCTTTTGCGTGCTGCGATGTGGATCTGAAAACTATAGAATAGTTGTAGTCGGATAAAAACAAAGCCCACCTTTGCAATTTACGCGCCGTCATCTCTGGCAACTTTGTCGCTGGGTTAAATAAGGTTACCAGCGGCTTATGGTCTGTTATGATAACGAACTTGTGCCCGTATAAGTATTCATGGAATTTTCGCACCGCGAATACAATTGCCAGTGCTTCTTTTTCTATTTAGGAATAATTCTTCTGATGTATGTTCAGAGACTTGGAGGCGAACGCTTCTGGATGTTCCTGCCCGTTCTCATCCTTCTGAGATAGGACTGTCCCGATACCGTAGTCCGAAGCGTCGGCTGCGATGGTTGTAATTCTGTTCGTTGTGAAGTGTTGTAACTTCACTGTGTTGAGCAACTCTTGTTTCAACTGCTGGAATGCCTTGTCCTGTTGTTCCGCCCAAAGCCATTTTTCTCCCTTTTTTCTCAGTCTGTTGAGTGGCACCGCAATCGTAGAAAAATTATGGTTGAACTTTCCATAATGATTTATTTTTCCAATGAACGACTCTAGCTGCTTGATGTTCTGGGGTACGGGTAAGTGTTGAATCGCCAGTACGTTGTCCTGGGTAGGTCGAACTCCCTCTGCATCTAGAATGTGGCCTAAAAATTTGATGTTTGGCTGGAAAAACTCCTATTTATCCCAATTCACTTTCAGGCCCCGCTCCTGCAACTTCTGAAACAGAAACTTGAGATTGTTTAGATGCTCTTCTTCGGACTTGCCCGTAACCACGATGTCGTCGAGATAATTTTTACAGTCTGGTAACTGTGATGTCAAACTCTCTAGAAATCTTTGGAAGATTGCTGCCGCCGATGCCACTCCGAAGGGTAGCCTGTTGTATTGGTACAACCCCCGAGGGGTGTTGACTACCGTTAACTTTGCCGAGTTCTGATCTAGCGGGATTTATAGGTAGGTATTTTTGAGGTCGATTTTGGAAAATCGTTGCCCTTCTGCTAGTTGCTGAAATAATTCGTCCGGCCGTGGAATGGGAAATTGGTCTACCATTAATTGTGGATTTACTGTCGACTTGAAGTCGCCGCAGACTCTCAATCCATTGTTCTTCTTCTTAATGATGACCAGTGGCGTTGCCCATTCGCTGCTAATCTTCTCTAACACGCCTTGTTCCTCTAATCTTTCAATTTCCTTCTTGAGTTCTTTCTTAATGGATATAGGAACCGGTCACGCCTTGAAAAACCTCGGACGGTAATTTTCCTGCAACGTCAGATGTGTCGCGAACTTGGTGCATTTCCCCAAACCAGGCGCTGTGACTTCCGGGAACTGCTCCAACAGCTTACTAGCTTGCGTGCTTGCTTCATCCGCCATCAAGCTGATTGCCTTGATGTCATGAATAGAGAATCCCAACTTCTGGAAACCATCCAGACCTAATATGTTATTAGTGTCGAATCTGTCGACCACGATCATTAATAATTTGGCCTTAACTGACTTGTATGCTACTGGAACTACAATTTCTCCTTTTATTCTAATTTCTTGCTTGCCATACGCGTGCAATCTTTTATTGCATGGCTTGCAAGGTGGAGAACCTAGTGCCTTATAACTGCAGAGGTTAATGAGGGTAGCTCCGGCACCAGTGTCCAATTGAATTGGAACTTGCAATTCTCCAATTCTGAGACTGACGACTATCTTGTTTTCGTGCGTAGGAGTTACTACCGCTTTAATTGGGCAGGATTCTACCATTGTCACTTCCATAGCCTCCACGATTGACGTACGTTTGCTGCGACACACTTCGGCGATATGCCCCTTTTTCCCACACATCCGGCACACCGACCTTAGGAAACGGCAGTTACTGCGTTCGTGAGAACGAAAGCAGTTTCTGCACGATGGCAGCTTGTTACTTACGTGACTTCTATCGCTAGCCCGATTCCCGCCGGACGTTTGACTACGGGACGCTGCTGGCTGAATCCCCATTNTCTACGGAACGCTGCTGGTTGTATCCCCATTCCCCTAGTTGTAGAAGCTTGAACGTTGAAAGTTTCTATCTTTGCCGTTATTTGCGCCGCAGTTGATCTGGTCACTTCAAACGTTGTGGCTAACCTTTGAATTTCTTCCAGACTGGGGTCGCTGTAACGCAGCGCTTCCTATCTGATTTTCTCTTCCGGCGTAAACATCACTACTACGTCTCGAACTAGAGATTCTACGTATGGAGCTTGACAGCTCGCCGAGTTGCACGTGAATTTGCATTGCTTTGCAATTTCTCTGAGTTCCGTAATCAACTCAGCGTGAGTTTGGCCTATTTTCAAACGACATGAAAAAATTTAAATCTTGCTGCTACGGCATGCAGTTGCTGACCGAAATGTCTGTCTAGCCTGCTTTTGAGCTCGCTGTACGATACTTGCGTGAGATCTATTTCTGGGCTGAGTTTTCTGAGCAGAGCGCACGTGGTATTCCCTACGTTAGCTAGTAGGAACGCTCTTTTACGAGCCTCGTCCTCTACTCCGTGGCAAACGAAGTGTTGGTCCAACTTAAGACTATATTCGCTCCACTGCTCCGTTGTTTCGCAGAATTGCTCGAACGGAGGCAGACTCGGGAGTGAAGGTGTTGCCCGCTGTAAAGCTACTAGTGCTTGTTGCAGCGTGGCGATCACTTGCCCTAGCTGCTCCATGAAATCCAAATATAAAGTCCGTTAATACCAGTACTTTTATCCTCGTCGCCAGTTAACTTGTTGTGTCCCGTCAGGGAACGAATCAACAAGTGCAAGTTAAAACTCATTAACTGGTTTATTTGCAGTGATTGTTACAGTGAACAATTTTGTCCGGGCCAAGCGGACTAGAGAAAATACCAAAAGCGTAGCAGTGTCGTTATCCAAGAGTTCTAGTAGTCCAGTATTCCGGTGTCCAGTGAGAGAGATCCAAAGTCGATAGCAGCGTGGTTGTTGTCGTTGATAAGGTTGTAGATCGTGGTAGCTAGTAACTCTCTCTGCTCACTCCGCTTCACTGTTCATCTGTGGTGCCTTTCCGCCGCCCTGTGGCGGCGACCTGCTGGCCGGATGGCGGCGGTGGCGGTGGCCATGCGCGGAGAGTTCTCTGCGCAGGCCGTTTGGTGGGGAAGGAGGGGCTCCTTCTTCGCTCGCTCTGCTTGAGCGCGCCCGGCACGATGTTGGCCGGGACAGCCCGAGCTGTCCCGATAGTTGCTGCGACGGCGGCAAATACAATTAGTGGTACGCATACCACAAGAAATAACTATAAATGAAGAACGATTACAAAGAAGATAGAAAAGCAAGAAGAAAGATTACATAAGCCTTAATGGAAGCGAGGCAAATAAGTTGGAATAACGGTACAAAAGGACGTGTAACGTATAAATATATACTCCAAGTTAATTTTGTCAAAAAAAAAGAACATGGTTCGAACAGAAAAAAAATTAGTACAATATCTTACAGGGCATGGAGTTTTTAGGGAATATTTAAAATGTTTTCGGAAGACTGACAATACATGCCAATGCAATACAGAAGAAGAAAGCCCAGAACAAATATACAAGGTGACCAGAAGGTCAAATCTCTCTGCTAGGTTCGCCTGTTATGTCAGTCTAGTATATCCTCCGAGCCGTTCGAAGTGCCAACCAGACGATAACTGATGACACGGTGGTGTCACGTTGGTCACCGCAAGTGACATCAGGTGTATTCACGACACTGTGGAATATTTTACGCTAAAGCAATGCACAACACACACATCCGATGTCTCTGAAATGAATACTGAACAATTTTTCAGTAGTTCGAGCTGTTTAAGGGATAGCAGAGGTCGATGTTTGCAAGTTAGGAATATACGTATTGTGAATGCGCAGACTGAACCATCCTTCTCAAGGCAGGATATCGAGGGGGGCTTTTTCGCAGGATATCGAGGGGGGCTTTTTCGCGGGATATCGAGGGGGGCTTTTTCGCGGGATATCGAGGGGGGCTTTTTCGCGGGATATCGAGGGGGGCTTTTTCGCGGGATATCGAGGGGGGGCTTTTTCGCGGGATATCGAGGGGGGCTTTTACTGTACATTTCCGGTGGACTTCATGTCCCAACAAAGTACTACAAATTACATGACCGCTTTCTTTTCGAGGATTTAAAAATAACATCAATACCTTGGTTGCAGACTTGGTTGCAGGTTAATTTCATAACAATACAAATTATCTAATAAATTTTCATGATTGACAGTATCGAAAGTCTTAATTAAATAATGAAAAGTAGTTATAATTGGCTTACTATTGTCCAAGCACTTTTATATCACATTCATAATGTAGACTAAAGCATCTTTGGTTCCTAATCCTTTAATAAAACCGAATTGTTTATAAGACAATATTTTATGATTTTCTTTTTCAAAAACTTACAAGTTCTATCATAAATAAGTTTTTCAAATATTTTAGAAATATTTAATATTAATGATAATGGCCTTATAATCTATGCTAATTAATGATGGTTTTTTTGCTTTGCTTTTATAATTAAATTTAAATATTTGAAGAACTTCAGCATTTTTTAAGACATCCAGCCACACTGACAATTCAGTGCATAAATTAAAAATATATTCAAAAGGTTCAAATATATATTCAGATATATTTACTAGCACTCTAGAATAAATATCATCAACTCCAACAGCTTTACCTTTTAATTGATCTATAATATTTTTACTTTCAACTTGAGTTTTTTTCTGATTGTCTATTATAGAAGTTTACTTTCAAACACCGCCAACCTATGTGTCACTATTTCAGACAATCATTTCATTCTTTATTTTACGTTTTCACTTCACATTCACTTATTTTTTTAAATAAGTTTTAATATCTAAGCAAGTCTTCATCTCATTGCTTTATTAATCTGCCAACATTTCGAGATTTATTGATCTCTTCATCAGGGCCAGCTGAGGTGCAGATACAATTAAAATCTTGTTATTAACATTAATATAGTCAATTACATTTAAAACATTTGTTAAGAATTAATATCATGGAAAGTTTGTACAGATGTAATCTATATTAATTTTTAAGTTTTATATAATAATAATTGTTATAGAAGTTAACTGATTCTTTATTTAATTGTTCTTTAACAGCAACTAAGAGTGGATAATGGCCTGGAAAAACAGTGCTTTTCCTAATAGATTTAATGCTAAGACTATGTTTCATTCTTTAGGGGCATGATAAATTTGTGGATTTAAAATTCCTTGTTTTTGTTATTGTGAGATGCTCTTTGGACTTCATATCTGTTTCAAGTGAGAGAATGTGTGGATTACGGTCTCTAAATCTTGTATCTTATGTAGATTCTATGTAAATGTGTTTGCTCCAGTCAGTCAGGACTTGGTCAATTATTGAGTGTTAGTAGTAAAACTAGTGGGTACATTCATTATCGCTTCCAAATTAAAAGATTTCATGAGGCAAATGAGCACTTTTTGTTCATGTTCAATTTTTGTTTTTGTAAATAGTCAATGCTTAGATCTCCAAAAGTAATGATTGAATGCTACTTGTGTTTTGGAAATTTGTTAAAAATAGTTTCTAAGTTTTTTCTGAATGTTTCATGGTTTGTTTGTAGTGCTGTATGGGTCTTTAGACGAACGTCTTTAAACAAGGGATTTTAACTAAATGTACTCAAGGTCTAAGCCACTGCATAAGTAATTACATTCTGTAGTTTCTCTGGATTCAATGTTATCTTTTATGTAAATGCAAGAACCTCCATGTGCATGAAGCCTATTTTTGTGACATCTATCAATTTTACGGCAGAAAATCCAGCCCTGGTATTGAAGTGAGAGTAATTTTAGAGTTCATTGAGACAGTACTGTCATGTTTCTTCATGCTTTTTCTACCTGCACCTCAAGCAAATTTCTTGTGTTTCTCACAGATCAAATGTTACAGTGTGTACAAGTGTTAGTTCGTACAACTATGGGGTGGGGAGGTTTAATATTTCTGCCATATGAAAAATAATTTACCTTCCAATTTTTAATTTTAACTTATAAATACATAACAGATCAATAGAATGGGTGTAAATTAAAAGCTGTCTTTCACTTGAGCAAAATACCCTTCATCCTTCAGTAAGTCAAAAATTCATATTATTTACTACCCATTTAAAAGTTTAAATAATTATAAATTTACTAGTTCAATTAAAACATAATTTTTAGTGGATTTTATGTAATTTGGAAAAATTTATTTTCTTCAATCCCAATCAAAAGCTTTGTCAAATGTGTGAATTATTTCAAAAATGAATTTATTAATTTTTGTATGAATTTATTAATGTCTTATTAAATTTATTTATGGTTATCTTTATGACAAATTCATTTATTGCATCTCACAAGGATGCAAAAGATTTATTCTTAAAGAGGAACAGGTTTTTTCAATTTCCTTCTATTCAAACAAATCTATTTCTTCCAGCTGTCTTTTGCACATTATTTTTCTCTTGGAAGAAACTTGCCGACCCATAATTGAATACTGATAAAATGTTTTTGTCAGAATGGATTTTAAAATGCATGTCTTTTATTGACACAGTGGCCAGAATCTGGAAAACCCAGAAAGTGGGGCAATTTTGGTTGTCAGGGAAATTCATACTGTCAGAGAAACAACTAAAATGAGTAGAAAATCTTTATGTATAAATAATACTAAAATTTTATAGATGTATGTATGTTTTATAATTCAAAAATAACCATTTTTATCATTTCAAATAACTGAAATTCAGATATGTGAAATTACGGTTATTTATATTTAATTACAACTTCATATTTTCCAATATCTAAATTATCTAAATGAAACTATTATAAGTGGTAGTGGTTATTCTCTTAATAATTTGAACATTTTATTTTATAAGAATGTTTTAACAATTATTTAACNTATAATTCAAAAATAACCATTTTTATCATTTCAAATAACTGAAATTCAGATATGTGAAATTACGGTTATTTATATTTAATTACAACTTAATATTTTCCAATATCTAAATTTCTGGAATAGAAGTGCATTAGACAATGGTTTATTTTAAAAATATCAATAAAATAAAGTTACATGAAAATTTTGTTTCTCTTAGTTATTGCTCTTTCAGAGATAAGAAACAGACATATATCAAGCTGTCCATAATGAATGTGATTGTTATCAAGATGCCTATAAGCAGAAAAGAGGAACCAGAGAGACAGAAACAAAGAAAGAAGCCTGAAAACTAAAAAATAGAAAGATGGGGAGAACTTGCCCATAAGAAATCATGATTCTTGAAGAACAGCTGAAAAATTAGACTTAAAACAATGCTACTCAAATAAATGAAACTATTATAAGTGGTAGTGGTTATTGTCTTAATAATTTGAACATTTTATTTTATAAGAATGTTTTAACAATTATTTAATGAATGAGAATTTTTTGTTCAAGGTGTAAGAGTGTAAACTGTACATTTAATTTACATTTACTGTAATAAAGCCACATAAACTTACGCACTTTTTGTATAACTTCTGTTCCAATTTTGAAAAGAATTAGTGAGTTAACATACAGTATAATGTGCTCTACAAGTTATCATGAAAACTAATTTGCAATGATTTGTAAAAAAAAAAATTTGGGGGGAAAATTTAAAATATTCTCTTGAAAACCCAGATAAGTAAGGAAAATTTGTTTTAGAAACAAAACTGGCCACCCTGATTGCCTTGTGGCTGTTTTAATAGTTATACACAAAATTTATACTTCAAACAATTAATACTTAATACTGAAATTTATACTAGTTTTCATACTTAAAACATATATTAGTATTTTTTTTTCACAGGTAAAGCCTATTTTAGTATACGTTTTTCATACTCCGAACATAATTAGTGTATTTATTAAAACTATGAAACAAGAAATATTAGTGGTTGTAGACAATACAAGTGTCATGCAGTGGAAAAAAAAATTCATTATGCACTGATGTGTAAAATTTTTTCTTTATTAAAATTCAAAAAGCAATATTAAATCTAGAACTACAAATACTTGACATAACGTGAAACATGTCATTCAAGTAACATCATACTCCATAATGGCATTTGTGTTCAGCCATTTCTTGTAGTATTATCTGTGAGAAAAGTACTTTGTTGTAAAATATATTATTAGTTTCTTACTTGTTAATCCTAAAGTATGAGAGGAATATCCAAATTGTTTTGTGGAACTAATATTTTGCTTATTAAAAAAACCCACTTGAATTGAACAGAAATCGTATAACTTGGAGTAGTTTTGAAAAGTGAGTTCCATAAAATGCTGAAATGATGCATACTCTTTCTTTTTGTTGTTTTCTTGCTTTGATCAGTACATAATTTTTACGTTGAGAAACAAACCAAATTCACTCCATACTAAGTTGTTCACAACGTTGTAAATAATCCATTTAATTTGGAGATCAAGATGAATAAGAGAGCACAGGTCAATCAAATTCTGGTGGGTGGATGTTAATTTTGACATCTGAACATTGTCAGTATAGTTTTCACTTAAATTGCTTTAATTGTATTTGTGTAAATTACTTTAATTGGAATTGCAACACATCATTTTGATGGAATAATTTGAGTTGGCTTCTGAATACTTCAAGCGTAATGTGTCCTACAGTGTGCTGAATTGAATATCTTTTTATTGTATTGAGAAGCTGGAGACACTCTTATTAATATAACATAATTATTATTGAAGTTGTGTATTACATTACTCTGATCACGATAAAAGTTAATGATATTTTGTTCAAATTGTAAATTGGTGTAGCTTAGTGGGTGGAACTGATATGATAGCTGGCCCGGTGGAATTTGTATCCAGGTGAGGTTGTTTTTTTTCCTCTCCTAGCTCACTGTCTAGACTGACTCCCAGGCCCATTTAGACTGTTGAGCAAACATAATATCTATTCTGGGGATTGCAATGATCAGAGAGAGAGAGAGAGTAGCTGCAAACAACTACCTTTGACAGTGATTGAGAAACTGCACTGCTTTACCCTCTTCCAATCCCAAAAGCATTGTGCAGGACCCATTGTAGGATCTTTATTATCAAATGGGATTTTGAATGGTCACAGTTATCCTAAAACACAATCTCTTAAAATTGTAACACATACACTAATAAACTAATGTAGCTAAAGTTATTTAAATGGTAAGATTTTACACATATCTTTGAAGATTTTAAATTATAAATTCATTCCAATAGTAAATCCAATTAGGACACCATTATGTATGTATAATAAATTACTTTTCTAATAAGTATACTCATATTTTTTACTATATGTCACATTTTTTTCTGAAATTATACATCTATAACATCAAAATCTATAAATATGTGAACTGTTTTTCAGTCAATTTTGTAATTGGGTTAATTATTTGTGACATCTCATTTTATGTGTGGTAGGATTTACAAATGGAGAAAATACTTGGAGAAATGACATATTCAGAGAACTGGAAATAAAAAGATAGATATAATTTACTTAGATTGACATATTGTGTTGATGTATGGCTTTCTATCAGTGTAAGGTTTTCTATTTTGAGTTCATTTCAGTGGTTTGACTTTCTTAGGTGAAAATGGTACTTGGTAACTTCTGAAACGAGGTAGAAAGTATTTTACCTTTTTTCTTTCTTCTTTTCATTGATCTTGTTACTATTTACAGGTAATGGCAAAGGCATACCCTCTGGTCTGCATGCGTGAAATGGAGAGTGGTTCGAATGATGGGAAACCTGAGCTGTTACAGTGTGAGGTACGTTGAGTTACAGGATAATTAGATTACTGAGTATATATAAAATTCCTATACTGAGTATATATAAAATTCTCAAATTATACACCTCTAATATAAAAATCAATTATATACGAACTGTTTATCGGTCAATTTTGTAATAAGGTCAATTATTTGTGATATCTCATTTACGTGTTGAATCTTCTTCCGTGGTAGGATTTACAAATGGAAAACTTGGAGAAATGACATATTCGGAGAACTGGAAATAAAAAGATAGATATAATTTTCTTAGATTGACATATTGTGTTGATGTATGGCTTTCTATCAGTGTAAGGTTTTCTATTTTGAGTTCATTTCAGTGGTTTGTCTTTCTTGTGTGAAAATGGTACTCGGTAACTTCTGAAATGAGGTAGAAAGTATTTTATCTTTTTTCTTTCTTCTTTCTTCTTTTCATTGATCTTGTTATTATTTACAGGTAATGGCAAACACAAAACCTCTGTTGGGGATGCGTGAAATGGAGAGTGGTTCAAAAGATGGGGAACCTGAGCTGTTACAGTGTGAGGTATGTTGAGTTACAGGATAATTAGAGTACTGAGTATACATAAAATTCCTATATTGAGTATATATAAAATTCTCAAATTATACACCTCTAATATAAAAATCAATTATATACGAACTGTTTATCGGTCAATTTTCTAATAAGATCAATTATTTGTGATATCTCATTTACATATTGAATCTTCTTCCGTGGTAGGATTTACAAATGGAAAACTTGGAGAAATGACATATTCGGAGAACTGGAAATAAAAAGATAGATATACTTTTATTAGATTGACATATTGTGTTGATGTATGGCTTTCTATCAGTGTAAGGTTTTCTATTTTGAGTTCGTTTCAGTGGTTTGTCTTTCTTGGGTGAAAATGGTACTCGGTAACTTATGAAACGAGGTAGAAAGTATTTTATGTTTTTTCTTTCTTCTTTTCATTGATCTTGTTATTATTTACAGGTAATGGCAAACATAAACCCTCTGTTGGGCATGTGTGAAATGGAGAGTGGTTCGAATGATGGGAAACGTGAGCTGTTACAGTGTGAGGTATGTTGAGTTACAGGATAATTATATTATTGAGGATATATAACATTCCAACTTTTAACGAACAAATAAATATGTGTTTTAATTTAAATGATTAGTTGTGAGTTTCTATTTATCCTTTTATTAAGTTATTTAAGTTTTGGTAAAAAAAGAGTTTAAGTTTTTATTTCATAGCATTGTAATCCTTACTGAAGTGTTATTGTTTTATGCTGGTTCTCATGAAGTGGAACAAAGTTTCTATAAAATCCGGACCTCAACCAACACCTCGCCATGGACACCGAGCAGTTGCCATTAAGGATTTAATGGTTGTTTTTGGCGGTGGCAATGACGGCATTTTTAATGAACTTTATGTATACGACACAGCAACAAATGAATGGTCTGTGCCTGCAACGAAGGGGGATATTCCTCCAGGACGCGCAGCATTTGGTTTTGTGGTGTATGGGACGAGTATCCTTGTGTTTGGTGGAATGGTTGAGTATGGAATATATTCCAACGAGCTGTACGAGCTGCAGACAAGTCTTTGGGAATGGAAACAACTTAAGGCACATCCTCCAAAACATGGTGCTCTTCCATGCCCTCGTCTGGGCCATAGTTTCACTGTCGTAAACAATAAGGTATATTTATTCGGCGGTCTCGCTAATGACAGCAAAGATCTTAAAGACATTATCCCTCGACATCTGAATGATTTATATACTTTAGAGCTCCAGGGCAAGAACTCCACAGCATGGGACCTCCCACAAACACAAGGAACTTCTCCACCTCCTCGTGAGTCACATACAGGGGTGGCTTATGCTGACAAAATCACCAAAAAGTCTCGTCTTGTCATTTACGGAGGCATGAATGGTTCTCGGTTTGGTGATCTGTGGTTCCTCGAATGTGACACCATGACCTGGAATAAACCTGCTATTAGAGGTATTCCTCCATTACCTAGGTCTCTTCATAGTGCTACTCTCTTTGGTCACAGAATGTTTGTGTTTGGTGGATGGATTCCACTTGTTATGGATAATGTCAAAGTAGCACCTAAGCGAAGAGAGTGTGAATGCACAGACACTTTAGCTTCTCTAAATCTGGAGAAACTGTGCTGGGAGCAGCTTGCTGTAGATACTTATGAAAACATGCCCCGACCCCGTGCTGGTCACTGTGCTGTCATTATTCATTCAAGGTTGTACGTGTGGTCCGGTCGGAGTGGAAAGTGGAGAGGGTGGAACAACCAGGCCTGTTGTCAAGATTTGTGGTATTTAGAAGTTGATGTGCCAGCACAGCCTGGAAGAGTTCAACTTGTCAGAGCTTCCACTCAATCCTTAGAAGTCTGTTGGGGAGGTTCCCCTACAGCGGACACATATATTTTTCAAGTGCAACGTTATGACATGCCTCAGATTAGTACTCTTGCCATTTCTCTTGATGCAACATCCAATCAGCCAGTAATACCTCAACCTGCAAATCCTCCAAAGAGCCAAATAGCTCCATGGTTTGATGTAGCTGTAGTAAAAGGAACGACTTTAACTGTTACAGCATACCTTGTTCCCCCCAAAGGAGAATTATTTCAGCCTAAAGGGAGTCAAGGATTTACAACTAAAGCATTACCTAATCATACCCGGTGCAAGAAGATGCCTCTTGAGCCTGGAACAGCTTATAAGTCCAGAGTGGCTGGAGTAAATTCTTGTGGTCAAGGACCTTGGTGTGAGGTTTCTACTTTCAAAACTTGCTTGCCTAGACTTCCTGGAGTTCCGTCGTCAATAAATATTTCTAAAGAATTAGAAGGAGTCCATTTATCTTGGGAACCTCCATCTGGTATGTCTGGCGAAATTGATGTATACTCTGTGTACTTGGCTGTTCGTAATTCCATATTACCAGCTCAAGGAAAAACCACAACTGTGTTAAGTACTCCCACACGATTTGTATTTGTTAGGGTGTATTCCGGTCCAGCTAATCAATGCACACTGGCCTATCATTCATTGTCTGGAGCCCACATTGATGTGACCCCAAAGCCAGGTATTATCTTCAGGATTGCAGCTCGAAATGCAAACGGATATGGGCCAGCAATAAAAGTAAGGTGGTTGCATAACATATCCAAGTACATATAAAGTATGGCTGGGAAGCGGCCAATGAAGCACCCTGATAAACACTTCTCCTCATAAGAGATTGAAGTCAGAAGATGCTATGTGAATTGTTTTACTCTTGCAAGGCACGGACTTGTATGTGCTGGTCTTTGGGTGTATAAAATGAGTGTTGAGTATCATAGGATAGTTATGTGTTCACTTTGAAAATGGCATCAAATTTTATAGAATTTTGTTCTCTCTTGCCTACCTTGACTTTTTCTGCTTGGACCATCTGTAAATATACTGCTACATATCCCAGTTAGTAAGGGCGACATGGCATATTAGCCTCTCTCCTGAGGAACTGTCACTTTTTTGCATTATTCTGATGTGGAGATGTGGTAGTAATGTTAGGTATAATATTTTATGCAATTTGTACTGTGCTAATTGTTTGCCCCCTTATAAAACTATTTAATGTAATTTTTAGCTCTAGATATATCTAGTAAATTAGGCTTTGAAAATAAAAGTACACGTGTATCTGACAATGTACTTATTGTATACATTGAGTTATGTAGTTTTTCTGAAGATAAGCAGCTTTCAGTTGTACATTTAGTTACCTATTGAGAATCTAGTTCTAAACTTTCAATTTTGTAAGTTATGTACATTTGGTAATGTTGGATTACATTTTGGCCAGTGTACTTGCTCTTACGTGATTATTTGTCTCCTAAGTCTAGTTATGATTCGTTAGATGTTAAAAATAACCTCCTGAAATCTTACAACGGATTGACTTCATTTTTACCTCAAGCTATGCTATGGAGTGTAGTGCATTGTGTGGTAGGTTTTATTGCAAGACATTGGGACACTAGGACTGGAGAGTGAGTGCTGTGTACGTGAAGATGTATTATATGGTGTCTTATGCCTTTTAAGGTTTTCAATCGCTTTTTTTGTCTTGATGTAATGTAACTTAAACTGCTGTCTCAGAAACTGTCAATAAAATGATTCTCTTTAAAAATGTTTTGCTAGTTTCTTTTACAAATTGTTCGTATAAGTCTAATATAGTTTGAATGTGAAGTTGAGAAATGAGTAAGTATGCTATCAATAATAGAGAATTATATGAAATGGTGTTTTGTAGCTGATGCAAGCTCATAGTTTATGATAAATGAGAACATCAAAGGGAAAAAAATGTCAAGGTGACTGTTTCAACTATACCAAAAGATGAAGGTATCAGCTGGTTTTCAGAAAATTTCAAGGAAATTTTGGAAAGGTTTCACTCTGAAACTTTCCTTAGTGTGTTCTTAATATTTTACATTAGAGTGTTGGGTCAAATATAACACACAAGAACAAGATTAGAGTTGGATTTTTATGAGGGTAGAGGACAATCAATAAAGATTAATGTGCAAAGATTACATAGTTTCAACCATTAATTTCCTTTTATCAATAATATATATCATCTTGTGAATTAAATGTAATGATATCAATATGATATTTGGACAAATAATTACAGTATCACACAAAGAAATCTTAATTGTAAGGTTACGTTCTCAAGATGGTAATGTAAAATCGGTGTGCACAAAGGCAGGAAGAAGTGTCCAGATGAATCAAGCTACCAGAACTTTAAAAAAGCTACAAGTTAGTTTTCTGCATACTTAAAATCTGAACTATATACTAACTGCAGATGTTTAGTAACTACAAACAGCAATTGATATTCAATAGCGACACAGGACCTAATTTCATGCCCTTTAAAAAAAATAAAGATTGATAATTTATGTTATGAAGGAAAAAGGCTTAGAAACTGAAACAGGGCACAACTTTAACATTTGTTCTACAATGAAATCAAGACAACTTTTTTCACATCAACACCACTAAATATTAGGTTTACTTAATAATAGAATAATGATTTTACTTCAAAATGACGAAGTACTTCTACTTCATGGAATTTGCCATTTTTGGTCGCTCAAATGAAACGAAGGATATGATCCAAACTTTATAGGAAACCAATGTTCTATTAAGAAACTACCAACAAAAAATGGTGATGGTGAGCATTGACTTAAAATATCAAGTATTTGACCTCAAAGATGTCATATTATGACTTTTTTATATGAATATTTTATGTCATTTCTGAGTCAATCATAATGAGCTTGGCGAAATAGTGCAATGAACACTATTTCTAATAATACAAATGCCCTTTCTCTTAGGTTTTGTTTCAATGTAATCTCTAAACAACTAATGTTACTGCAAAACTCTTTAAAATACAAAAACGTTTCACACTCTCATACCAAATGGATGCCCCCCAAAAAACTACCCACCTTAAACAATTTACTTAAATGTATTATCTTCTCCAAAAATACAGTAACTATTGGGTAGGGATAATTCATTTTGGAGCAACCAATTTACGTGTTTTTCCATGTTGGTCGATTTCTTACAGGTTGACATAAAAATGAAACTAGCCACTAGTTACGCTTCATTAATGAAAAGAAATGATATTATGCACACCCTTTTATTCATTTCCATTCAGAAGATGTTTTGTTGCATTTCCGAACAACAATTATCATGCTATATTTTTTTAACTGCATTTTTGAGTAATAATACATGAGTTTATGTTAATTAAATCTCACTACAAGAAGAAACAGCACATCTGCACAATCAAATCTTAATTTTACATTTTTACCTAAAGGATGTGCTCTCTTTAGGTCTACATATTATCTAAAAATAAATTACAAATTAAAAAGCTGTGGTTAAAAATTATTTTTTTAAATCTAGACTAAACCAAAAATAAATAACAAAGAGAAGACTGTAATAAATAACACAAAGCTTAATGATTCATACTTGTGTATTTTAAGATGGAAATTTATGATTTGTAAATTTCATACATGCTTTAAAAAGAGAAACCTCTTAACACTGGTAAGTACTAGTAACTATGGTAAGTATTCCTCCTCCTTGTTCTTTCCTTGTGAGGAGCTTCTCGATTCACAGTTTCATCTTTGCAGACCTGCATTTCAAGAATTAAATTAGAAGCTCAGTTGTGGCTTGCTATCAATAGGGGTGTAGTCAGCAACAATTCAGAAGTCATTAGTGACAATTACCATGAAAATGAGAATTGAAATCTTTCAAAAATATATCAAGGTTAGTGTGTTGTTCTTTTCAAGTTCAAAGAAGTTCCCACTCAGTGATTGTGTTTAAGTATTTTATTAATTAATTCTTTGTATTTTGAAATGACTTCTTACTTTGCATGAAATTTTCTGATTTATTACAAAGTTCCAGATTTCTAGCGGTGATAGTTTTGTGCAGTCAGAATTTGTGAAATTTTTAATGCCAAAATATTGCAGAATTTAGTTAAAGCATTACCCATTTCAGAATTTCTTATAAACAATAATAAAGTTCAATTTTGGAAAATAAACAGCATAATCTACAACTTAATAAAGCATAAATGTGGATGCCCTAATCATCACTAATGTCTCTGTTATATGGTTATATTAATCCTAAATTAACTCTACATATTTAATTCCACTGTTCATGTCCACAACATTAGACTGGCCAGAAATATCCATTTACCACAAATAACATCCACTCAGCCCAAAAAGCACTCGTAATGCAGATATACACCGATATAATGCATTACCACTAAACCTTAAAAACATTAATACAGTGAACCCATTCAAAACAAAACTCAATCAGTTCTCACAACAGAAACTCTACCACAGTGTACAAGAATTCCTCAACGGCAATAACTAATGTATGACATACAATCTGTTGCAGGTAACCATTAAAACAAAGGTGCAGAAGGTGACCCATGATGCAGGAAAAGATCTAACAACATTAAATTTTAGCATAAATATAGACCTTGACATAAATTAATAAATTGAAAGTAAAATAATAGAATTTCTACCATAGATATCTAATAACCCTAGCCTAAATAAATATTAATATTATGTAATAGTAGAAAATTATTGTATTTTTATGTTAACTCCTACTTCACCTAAGTTAAATGAATATGGTTAAATGTATCAACATTATTATATTGTTGTTATTCTTATATATAAATATTATTGTTATTGTTGTTAGTACTATGACTCGCCATACATCATTGTTATGATCTATGTGGTTCAATTAATTATTATTATTATATTTGAGAGGTAAGGTAATGTTTTTTGGACAATCATGGATACATGTATAAAGAGTTCTCTTCGTACTTCTCGGTAACATGTCATTTCCTATCTGTATTATTGTTGTTTTGTCTGATTTACTGTTAACCACATCAGTGTGGCACAGTCCAATTGAAACGGTCAACGCATTATAAGCTAACAGAAGATGCTAAATGATTTGTGGCAAAACAAGAAAACTAAATAACATGACAGAAAGTCTAGCATTTTTAGTTTCTGGAACACTGAATTAGTACGTGAATTTTCATAAATTACAAGGAAAAATTACCATTATTTTCTTTTAAATCTTTGATGAATTCTCCAGTTAGTAATACTTCCTTCTGTATTCTTCAGATTGATAACTCTCATGAATTAATTCTGTTGTTTTTTCATGTTGGTTTTAATGTACAATTATTTTATTTGTGTTCAACTTTATATTAAAGAAGCTAAGAAAAGATGTAAAACTGAAGAACAGTCTGAGGGAAGAGTCAGTCTATTTAAGCTACATTGTCTTCAGACTACAGCGGGCATCAGTTCGCACGACGCCCCGACACGGGGTCGCTGTTTCGCCGTTGAAAGTGAAAGGAATATATTTTTCGGAAAACTGTGAATGTAGCGTAGTAAACATTTATTTCAAAGAGAGACGGGTAGGCGCGGTAGGGCACGCGCAACCACAACAAATAATATATTTGGAAATACGTCCAGAATTAATTAGAAACCGCAGTGCAAAAACGCACAGCAAAGGCGTGGGAGCCGGGGTTGCTAAAGTCAAAAGAGAGACGGTTCGCGTTGTCGCTCGCACAGAAGGGAAAAACAGACGTGACCGAGATAATAGAAATATCAACAAAATACAACCAAGGATCTCTTGGGTCTTCATTTATCAGAGGGTGCGGGAGTAAGGAGTGAAAGCTTGAAGAACGCTATTTTACTTGGAGCTTCAGTTTGTTCTCTTTTGTTTCGTTTCTTCAACCAGTGGCCGAGTCAGGCTGAACAAAAAACATCTCACCAAGACGTCTGTGAGAAGTAGCCGCACCGACGATTGAAAGGAAGCCCAGGCAGCTGTCGGGATTCACGATACCATGTGTGAGTGGGTCATAGGTTCAGTCGACAAACTAGTATGTGGAAATGGATACGTTTTTAGCAAATCACGAAGTGAGATGACGTTGAAATATAGAGAGTAGTAGTTGTCCTAACTGTTACACCAGCCCAAAAACCGCCAACTCTACAGAGAGAGAATTGGCGGGTCAATCAGTGTTACGCACTAAACCAAAAACATGCGCTTCGTAACGTAGGAAAGTATTGGGTTGCAAGGATGTGTTAACACGCCGTAGACCCTTCTGTCTGCGGTATAGCCGCTGGGTGCTCACCTACACAGCATGACGTTTGATTGCTCTTGTCGTGAAGCTTGCAACAGGCCACTCGCGTATCGAAAGAGAAATGAGGGCACTCCTGAGGCAGAAGATAGTCTGCATGTAGACAGTATATAAACACAGCGCACTAGGTCTCTGCGGAAGAGGGACAGTGGCACGCCGCGTGGAGGCTGTCACTCGCTCGTCCGCCCAGCATCGCGGAGACGTTCTGTCGCCCACTCTTAATCTACTGCCCCCCCCCCGAATGCCCATGTTAAGAACTCATTAATTCCACTCTTGATCCTTTGGCCCTGTGGTGGCCAGGATAAGAGAACCTCCGACTCCACACATGCGACTCTGAACGTCCGTCACCTCTTCGAGCGTCATTTGAGCCTGGTACGGACGGAGCCACCATTCGATGTCGCCAGCCGCCGATTGCGTTCCGCGCCGTCTAACCATGGTGGCCGCTCGACTAGCTACCTGCCTCATGACTAGCACCTGCACTCTGGACAAAGTCTGTAAGTTGCTTAGTGGAGTAAACCATATTGCTATGACTTGGATAGCAATATTTTTATTATAAAATTTCAATAATTGTGTAAACGCAACAGACGCGTGCAATTTAACTCCGTATGAGTACCTTGAAAAGTAATAATATAAGAGCGTTTTCAGAGTGCAGTTGTATGCTAATTGAAAGGCAAAGTGATTTGAAGAATGTGTGTGAATATTCGGACAAAATCACCCTATAAGGGCTACACAAAGACATGGCGGGAGATGGGGCAGTGATTGCTAGATAGTATATATCCAGCAGCACCAAAGCAGAATTGGACGTATGATTAACTAGAACCACAGGAAATAGACAAAATAACGGAAAGTGAAGTGTTGCAAGCAGTGAACAGGTTCAAGAAGAAAAGAGCTCGGGGTTTGACAACATTTTGCATGAGATGGTACAGAAGAATATAACGATATTACTACAACCGCTGACCAATTATTTTCCACAATGTTGGAAAATATCAAAAATTAAATTATTCCTCAGGGGAAAGGACAGAGTACCGAACAACCCGGCATCTTACCGACCAATATCACTACTTCCTACATTAAGTAAAATATTTGATAGAATTTTAACACAAAGAATCCAACAACATTTATATAAAGAAGGGAAAATAAATAAGTAACAATACGGGTTTACACCAGGAAAGAGTACGGCGGATGCATTATCAGCATTAATAGATTTAATAACAAAAGGAGAGGCGCGTTACTGTGCATGTGTGTACATAGATATTACGTGTGTACATAGATATTACAGGAGCCTCTGATCATGCACGATGGGAAGATATTATACCAACACTTGAGGAAAAGAAATTGCCAAAATACCTCATAAATATAGTGAAATCAAATTTCAAAGTCAGAATAATGTTGCTAGAATATGGAGATGAAATAATACTTCGTGATTCGTCGGTGGCAAGTCCACAGGGCTCCTCCAGTGGGCCATTGTTCTGGAATGTAATATTTGACAAAATACTATGGAATATGGACGCAGAGGGGAAAAAATTTGTAGCCTACGCGGACGATATAGTAAGAGTTGTAGAGGGAAATTCATGGCGAAAGCTTGAAGAGGAAGCTCAAAGATCATTGGACATATGTGTGGAGGAGTGTAAGAAGAGAGATTTAACGTTGTCAATGACAAAATCTCGCGTTCTACGGTTTGGACATGCAGAGAGAAAAAGAGAATACAAAAGGACAAAAACTACAAGTCGTGACTAAGCAAAGGTACTTGGGGGTTAATACAAACCAGAAATTATAGTTTGAATATCACCTACATGTTAAGGAAAGGGTAAATACTTTACTGTACGGTATGTTGAGAGTAGGCATAATACACTATAATATTTCACGTCAAGACTTACGAGTATTATATGTTGGTGCATTACGTGCATTACGAACAATAATATCATATGGATGCATGATATGGGTGGAACGAGTAGTAAAAGTAAATTTTGAGAAAAAATTTACGTTTAATAGAGATACAGTGTCTATAACAACTATTGGGAAGCTATCGCACGGTATTCACTGAAACGCTAAACATACTAGCAGAAATACTGCCAATAGATTTGTATGTTCAGAAAATTAAATATCGACATATATTAAAAACAATAGGAGAAATAACTATAAATGAAGAACGATTACAAAGAAGATAGAAAAGCAAGAAGAAAGATTACACAAGCCTTAATGGAAGCGAGGCAAATAAGATGGAATAGCAGTACAAAAGGACGTGTAACGTATAAATATATACTCCAAGTTAATTTTGTCAAAAACAAAAAATAGAACATGGTTCGAACAGAAAAAAATGTAGTACAATATCTTACAGGGCATGGAGATTTTAGGGAATATTTAAAAAGTTTTGGGAAGACTGACAATACATGCCAATGCAATACAGCAGAAGAAAGCCCAGAACAAGCCTGGATAATCACACAGAAGAAATATGAGATATTCACGACGTACATAGAGAAAATAACACAAATTCGCAGAGCAATATGATAATAGATAAGCGCACGCCTCCCCGGGGAAGACGCGCAACACTACAGCGAAGATGCGCGAAGTCAACAGATGAAGCAAAGGAACAAAAAAATTAAAAACCTTGTTTTGCAGAGACAAATATACAAGGTGACCAGAAGGTCAAATCTCTCTGCTAGGTTCGCCTGTTATGTCAGTCTAGTATCGCTCCGAGCCGTTCGAAGAGCCAACCAAACGATAACTGATGACACGGTGGGGTCACGTTGGTCACCGCAAGTGACATCAGGTGTATTCACGACACTGTGGAATATTTTACGCTAAAGCAATGCACAACACACACATCCGATGTCTCTGAAATGAATACTGAACAATTTTCCTGTAGTTCGAGCTGTTTAAGGGATAGCAGAGGTCGATGTTTGCAAGTTAGGAATATACGCAAGGTGAATGCGCAGACTGAACCATCCTTCTCAAGGCAGGATATCGAGAGGGGCTTTTTCGCGGGACGATTACTGTACATTTCCGGTGGACTTCATGTCCCAACAAAGTACTACAAATTACATGACCGCCTTCTTTTCGAGGATTTAAAATTAACATCAATTCCTTGGTTGCAGACTAAAGGATGCTTCCGCAAATATTCAACCCGCGTTCCCCTCATGAACAGGGCAAAATTGAATAGAAATTAGTCTAAGTGTGATGCCTTCCTTCATAAATTTTTTAGTTGTAGGTACAACTTGGCAGAAAAGCGTTAATCCATTAATTGTTAATTAACGAAGTTAACATTTTGTTAATTTTTTTAAAAATTAATTTCTAAAACCATTTAACTCCCGTTCGATTTAGCATCTGTTACCGTAAGGTAGTACTAGCGTAGGTAGAATTAAATCACTTAAAAATTTAAATCGACATATATATAGATATAAAAATATATATTGAAATCACAATAAGTACACACACACACACATATATAAGTACTTATCGTTACTTCAACATGAAAAACGTATCTCACAGGCCATTCAAATGAAATAATTACAATTATAAATGATGGTAAAATTCATTGCGTCTTATGGACACAACACTTATTTACAAAATAAGACCAACGTTTAAATCACGAAAGTGATGGAACTTTACTTTGATTTGTAGTAAATTTTCCGTAGTGTTTTCACATCACTTTTATCTGTGGGTCACCGGACACCTTAGAAAAATATTTCACTTTTTCCAAGGTGAGATCCATAAATCACAAAACCGATTCGCTCGGCCGCCATGTTTTTACAGGCGTTTGTGCATTTCAAACGAGTCTAGAGTTACTTAATATTGTTTGTAGTACACTCTTAATTGTAAGAAATTAAATCATGTTTTTCATCATTATTATTCATATTGTTATCTTTTATAACAATTAGAGTAAAGATAAAGATAACAATTATACTTGATTTGACTAACTTGGTGTGCGGGTTCCACCTTAAGTCCGTTAATTTTGTTTGTTCTCGCGGTGGGTGGCGCAGCGCGCCAGATAAGATATTTGTTCTCTCTCACGTCGTCTGAACCGACGATCTGTTATAGCTCAAGGTCATCGGCGGTGGTCGTCCTTTCCCGTGAAATGTCGTAAAATGATTGGTTATGATAGACTTTTGCCGTGATTACGGTCTGAGAATTCCTAACTATGCGTCACAGGCAGGGTCTGAAATTGAAAATCAGTTATCCACAAGAGTACATGCCCCTCCGGTGTTCTCAAGTGTTCCGTTCTCGCTCAAGGTTCAATTCCCGGTGGGGACAGAGAAAATTGATAGCTTTTCACATTAATGTCCTAGTTCATATTGCAGTGACTACTGTAAAGCGAACCCTCCTTCTTCTATCCACCTCCTACTCCTCCTAGTATCAATAACTAACCATTACTATCTTCTCCTACTAACCCCTCCACTTGGACCAAGTTGTTGGTAAACCCAGTTAACCGGTCCACCTAACCAACTCCTACCTCCTATCGCTCCATACAGAAATCCACAATGGATCGCTACATTTCCCATTTACAATACTACAATAATAATAAGGGCACTTAGCGTGACGTAAAGATGTGGGAGCAAGTAACTCTCTGATCAAGGCGGTTTCACACATTCTTCATTCGACAAATCCCGACCAACCGCTCGCCGTGTGGATGGGTTGATCGCTATTAGTCGCAACGCGAATACCGGTGCTCACCCTTTCCCGCAGCGTGTCGGTCTCTTGAAGGAAGTCGAGCATAGGCGAATATTCGCGAGTGACCTGTTCGTGGTACTGTCCACATATTCGTGCTTTTAGGAACACCAAAGATAGCAAATATACGAGTATTACGATTTCAAGTTATTTCGAGTAAGTAATCGCTGAAAAAACTAATTATTTGTAATTTTTGTCCTTATCATCGAAAGTAATTTATAAGTGATTTTAGTAGTCATAAAATAGTGAAATTGTAAGTAATAAAGTAGTGATGACGTTATCTTATTTATTATCCCAAACGTGGTCATGTGCAGTTTGCAACTGCTTTTTGGCAATAAAGTTTATTTGATGAGTGATTTAAACCGAACATATTTTTATTCACTTTATTTTACTTTTTTATTATGCGTCTTTACATTGATTTTATTAAGGTTTATTATAAATAATAAAAATATAACTTTTAAATGTAATGAATGATATTTCAATAAATAAATAAATAAGCAAATAGAGAGGATGTTGTGGAGACACAAATTAAGATATTTATACAATATTGATTCTTTTAGAGTGGATGAAAACTATAATGATTCTAAGGGTCGTATAATTCGAAAAAGAGAAAAACAATTACTATTGCTACATCCATATGGAATCAAAACTAGCTTATTAATTATTTAATTTCACTGATTTAATTAAGATTAGATAAGACCCATTTACTTAACAACATTTCACAAGACAACTACATACGCAGCACTCTCCATAACCTCTAATCACCAACTCGAATATTCGTCGTTCCCAGAGCGAGAACGTGCTCGGCATATTGCTTATGTCTGGATCAGTGTGCTCGCTAATAGACGAATACTCGGGAAATACCCCAAACAAGTCGTTGCTCGGGATTAGCTGTTCGGTTGCTCGAGGTTCGCCAAATAACGAATGTGTGGAGCCGCCATAAGGTGATAAGCGCCAAGGCCATGGAAATAAGTTCACAGGATTCGCGTATGCTATTCAAAAAGTCGGTCATTCTAGCGACTTGTGGTGGCTCTCTCCCCACATCTGCTCCCACCCTCCGTCTCGTGGACTGACCTGGGAAAAATCTTCAAAGTGAACGAAACCACAGAGACAAAAGAATAATGACATTTTTCATATGTTCGTGTTCATAAAGGAAAAAATGTTCCATATGCAAGGTGATTTTGCACAAGGGATATATTATATTACTACTCCAAATACATCAACACGAAACAACAAATAAAATTTAATATTCTATTTTGTTTGACCTTCTCTACCAGTCTGGCCTACCTACACTGTACCTATGTTATAATGAACTATTGCGTGTTATACTAACTATGAATCCTTCTCGATCTGACTGATTTAATATTTAAAATAATTTCCCTTCCGTTAAATTTCCAATAGAAAACTAACTCTTTAACGATTAACGAAGTTAACTTTTGGAGTAACGCATTAACGGTTAACGAAGTGAAATTTCGGATTAACTTTGCCCACATCTGGATATAGATATGGAAATTCGAAAGACGAAAAAGTGACCTCGTGCTGCTGACAGGAAGCCGGAAAAATGTTACCTGTTTACGGGCTCATGGGGTTCCTCTCCTAAAAAGAGTATTTCATTTCATCCCCGTCGTTTTCCAAACAGTCAACATGATAATGAAAGACAACGAATCACAGAAGTGACGAAACCGCATGTATGTGAGGCGGGGGACTAAGGGGGCTATAGCCACCCCCCATTGGACCTGAACTCTTACCAGATAAAATTGAAGTCGATAAATGGCATACGTTGTACAAGTGTTACTAGATTAATAATTGTTATTAGTTATAATTGTTATTAATAATACCAGATTGTTGATTGTTAATTATTTATTTGGAGCATTTCATGTAAGGTAAAATTTATGAAATTTGTGTTGTAAAACCATAATTTTCAAACAAAAGTGGTTCCCGGTTAACCCCCTCCCTTGAATACGGTCTAGATCCGCCATTGGCTTTCTGTACTCTCTAAATCTGAAACAATGGAAAAGCACTGATTCGCAGTTACGAATCACTAATCTGCGCAGTACTGATGCTTCCACCGAGAAACAGTGAAATTCTATTTGTTTGTCAGTGAAACTCTACTAGCCTCAGAGTATTCATCTCCGGACGACAGCGATCTCCTTACAAAATCTAATGGCTAGCTTCAAGCTAACTGACAGAATCATCAACGCCTAGCAAAAACTATTAGTTGAAAGCGAGGAAATTTTGAGGAGACATCTCGCCAGCAAATGAGGACAGGAAATGAAAGAACAGGCTCAGTTTGTTTCCTTGTGGTGTCACACAGTGTACGCGCATGCGCTGACCTTCGACTGCCTTCAGTAGTGAAACTAGGAGCGAAACAACATTTCAATACTCTAATTACCGCAACATAGAACTTTTTATTATACTATTACCGTGTGTTATAGTCATTTCATAAGTAAGTTACCTGCAGCAAATTTTTCAAGTATCTCCCAGACTTCTAACCGTCTTTTACCGAAAATAATCCGAGTAATATTAATAGAGAGTTTGCTTGATTGACTATAATTATGTAATGAAATAATACAACTGGGGAAACCTTTTAAGAACCATGCGAGGTTACATATTTATTACTCTTCCTCATAATACTTCAGTTATTTACAATTTTTCCTTATATCATGGACCTGGCATTCAAAGCTATTTGGTGACGACGACCAAAAATTTCATTCCATCATACTAATAAACAAATACAATAAACTTTTTAGGTGAATCTAGTGAATGCTGTGAAAAAAAACAAGACATGAAACTAATGCTGTAATAAGGATAATTTCTGTAAATTCAGGCGAGTTAATTCGCATGAAATAACACTTAAGTAACTCGCGCCTGTCAGTCACTAAATATAATTATACTTGCGAAGCAAATAATTGATCGTTGTGTTGAAAAGATATTTAAGAATATTGAATATACTACCGACCATCATAAAAATACTTTCTTCGAATAGTAATTAATTCGATAACTATTGTTCGCATACATAAAAATAAAAAATACATAAGGATATGACACGCTATTAGTATCAATTACATACCTGGCTCTCGAAGTTGTGTTGAAGAATTAGGGCTGCTTAGTCGGCACCATCATCACCGAACACAACACATTGAAGATCTCTAACTGCTGTCACGATGAGGAAGTGTCTGTTGCTCGCCAAACCCCTGAGCAGCCCCAGAGAGTGACGACCTTGAGAGCGCGGGCTGTCTTAAACTGCGGCGTTGCAATACCTTCTCGCCTCCGGACATCCTCGGGTGCGTCCAGGTGTGTCTGTGAACCTCGACAGTTTGTAGGGAAGCGGTCACTCAGCGGTCACTGAAGGAAAGGCAAACGCAGTATTCGGCGCTCCCACTGGGGCGAACCCAGAACTAGTGATTTAAGCATCGTACGTTGTTCGTTGATCGCGTGACACAATGTGCAACTATTACTTCTCTTAAATGAATGGTTTTCTTGCAGTTGGCCAGGAAATAAGAACTTACATATTTATATTATGCCGACGTTTGGACCTTTATTGAGGTCATCCTGAGAGCTAAAGTAACTCCTTAGAAACTAACATCACTCCACACAGCTCACTCTCCTAACCCGTAAACCTTTAGTATACATGGTCACCTTTAGTATACATACTCATCACAATAAATAAATAAAAAAATGTATGCCGAAAATTGAAAATGGGCAAGTAACAAATTCATTAATAATTGGTTGAGTAGACATTGACCTCAAAGGAATATAGTAGAAGAAGATGAAGTTTATTAAGTAAGTTATGTTGTAATTTATTGTTTTCTGTTCCCACAATTCACAAGACTTCACAAGCGCAGTTCCATGTCCCACCGCTAGTTGGGGCTACGGCAGAGAAGTGTGGCCGATGCGTCTTGTACGCTTAGAGAGAATGTGGCCGATGCGCGTTACGTTTTTGATTGACTGCGCCAATTTCCTGACAATGAGGAGCGAATTTAAAATTCCAAGATACATTGCAATTTAATACATTCGATTCACGTCACTTTAATATCTGTCGGCCAGCAAACCTATCACACCTCCTAAAACTAGTGAACCACTAATCCGATTTTCGTGATTCTCATTTTAAATAATAGATACGTTCTCTGGCAAGGTTTGCTTATATATTTTGTTATCTTAGGTATCACAAGTAATAGGCAATAACGGGAATATACAATAAAGTCTGGGGAAATTCAGTCTTAGGAGACATATATTCGCTTACGCTGCTTAAACGGTTAGAGATAGGTGGTAACAATGAATTGCAATATTATTCGCCTCAAAGAGTTCTACAAATAAAAATCCACGATAGCATATGTCTATCACAAGCGTTAACCAAAATTATTGAAGAAAAAAAAGGTTTTGAAAATAGAAGTGTTAAAATACTTCAACTTAAGAGAGTAATTCATGTAGATAAAAATAATTCCTCATCAAATTAAATGCATTCTTGTACATTTAATAAAGATGTAAATCGTCTTTAAATCTTAAAATTTGCACGAATAGTTTAGATTTTACAAACGTTTTNGCCGCGGCCGCCGCCGCAGCCCCCGTCGTGTGTTGCCTCGGGAGAGTCAGGCAAACATTTGACTGGCGCGCTACCTTGTGATGCATCACTTGAAACCAACATTTTATACTTTCGTTAGTGTATTTGAATCACGCATCACTTTGACGGAAACATGGCGGATCTCAGTGGTGGGGATAGATCGACCACACTCTCTAGGCGCGCTCTGGGAGCAATTAAGGCTCTATAAGTACAAGTATTTGCATGCACCATATTGGATCTAATTAATCTCGTGCGCTTTAGGGAAATCCACGCTTTGAACAAAATTTTAAATACTTTTTTTGACAATCAAAGAAGTGCGTTATAATACAAGTATTTATCTGACTTGGTTACCATTAGTATCTACAAATAAATATTCATTATAGTGTCATCAAATTTACTTTCGGGTATGTGTTGACAAATAGGTAAGTACAATTGAATTCATTTTTGTGAACATAAAATTACTGTAAATCGTGGTCAAAATTTACATGAGTGTTGTATAACTGTTAAACAATTATTTTGTTAAATATGTTTTTTTTGGTGGGGTTGTAGGGCTCGTCAACATCGAGGTCATTAGAGCCCATGTTAAATATGCTAATTGCCAATTTAAATTTGTAATGTACAGAGGTTCTACTGATGGATAAATATATATCACTGTTACAAACCAAGCGTTTGTAAGGGATTTATTTACACATTCTCATTTATTATGTACTTTGTTATTATTTATATTTCATGAGAATTGTGTTATTTATTGTTTGTTTATAAATATTATGTGTCTATATAAACATTCTTTGTATATAGACGCTCGGTGCAAGTACCTTGCACTTTCCATGACATAGTATAAATACTCCGTGCCTATATAAACATTCTTTGTATATAGACGCTCTGTGCAAGTACCTTGCACGTCCCATGATATAGAATCATTGAACACACTCACTATGTAAGTTCCATGACATAGGATCATTGAACGCACTCCATATGCACGTTCTGTGTACAGCTATATATACGGCTACGCTCAACGTCCCTTTATCCATTCCACGAGTATCCATTCGTCGTGTACGATGTTATTCCGCGAGTGCGTCGCCGTATCGTGACGACACTCTGAAACCTGATCAAGTCTACCTATTGTGACTACCGTTTATGGACTCTCAACATTATTCGCTTTCGGGCAACTTAGCGCCTCAAGGCCACCATTCGCCTACGGGCAAAAATAATTCATTCCGTTCTTCGTGTGATGAGCAACTACATAAGTATTATTCCTCGTATAGGGAGGACTACTCCGCGAGTGCGTCGCCGTGTCGTGTGACGTTACTCTCTACGCTGCATGTGATACTATGAAACACATATGTTTCATTGATGACTTTTTGGACCATGATTTCTTCTAAAAAATCATTTCACTGTTGTGCTATCCACTATATAGTGCGAAGCTCGCAGCAAAGCAACTTCGAACATAGATGTTCACAAATATTCTCTAGTTAAAGCCACATGCTCAGCAAGCTACAAGGCCGAACTGGAAGCACTCAACATTCCAACAGAAGACCTCGGCCAGACATCCTAGGCAGCCGGAACAGCAGTACGACAAGGAAACTATTCCAACGTACAAGTATAATTCTTCATAACGTACGACAAGGAAGCAATTCCAACATACAATTATTATTCCTCGTAAAGGGAGGACCACATCAGAAATCATTCTGATGGATTATGAATCCTGCACGCATTATATGGTTTTTAAAAACCTACTTTAAACTAAACAGCAGGTAGTTTTGTATGCAACTATTTAGTTGATGTCGGGGGGATGTTCTCAAAAACTTGGGTCCAAGGGCTTTTTTGTTTTCGTGCAGATTACATAAATCGCACTTCAATTATGTTTATCACCACTTGTAATTCTAATTAAATTGGGAAAGGGGTACTAAAGGGAATATTTCATAAACTATTGTTTATGTTTAAATGTATGCAAACTCCGTAGAAAGTGTTCTTCTCGGAGCGTTAGTTGCCCACAACAACTGACTTCAACATTGCAAAAACCAGGATCAATTCTGTAATTCTGCTTTTGTAGATTTAGGAAAATATACGTTTTCCCAGTTCTCAGTCTCCGGTTTCTTTAAGCCAAACGCTCGTTTGGCTGAAGTTATTCGAGAACTGGACACTTACACTAAAAAACTCACTGAGCGGGACACAGTAATCATCATAGGTGGGCAGAACGATATCAACTTGGGTGGACATTTTAACGCGTCTGAACATCTACAGAAACTAAAAATGGCCTCCCTGCACACAAACATAGTGCTCTCTAGCCTGCCTCCACGCTTCAACGTTCCACAAATAAACCACGAAATTAACCTGGCAAACATCTCCCTAAAACATCACCTGGCAGACACAAAAATCACATTTTTTGATTTGCAACCACACCTGACTGCCAAGGACTTTACCCAGCACGGTTTACACCTGAAACCGTCTGGGAAACAGCACTTCGGTTCTCTCCTAGCTTCACATCTGACCTCACATCATCCACCTCCTCCATTACCTCCTCCTGCACGTACCTCATCTCCTCCTCCACCTCCCTCTACTTCTACCTCATCTCCTCCACCTCCCTCTGCTCCTACCTCATCACCATTTCCTCTTCCTATCTCCACACCCATTTCTTCTCCTGTCCCCGTTCTTTCACCTACTGCTTCCTCATCTCCCACGTCAACATCTATTCCTCCTGTCGCCCCCATACACCGTTACAACTTGCGCTCAGGAGTACGATGTGGTACTCGAAGGTGACAATCGCGTTCAGGTGCTGTGTGCGAGCTTCATCCGGAACTAGAAGCTGTACCAATTTCAAATTCCTCTCCACAATCTAACGTCGATTCCATTTCTCGTGAGTCACAAACTCTTTGCGAAAATAAAATAATTATATTTCATCATAATGTCCAATCCCTTTCAAACAAATTGACAGACATTGAAATTCTGGTACACGAAAATCGATTCGATTTGCTATGCCTCACAGAGCATTGGCTTTCAACTAACAACATCAACGATACTGCTATTTCTAATTATTATTTAGCAAGTTCTTACTGTCGGCAAAATTTTAAAGGCAAAAATCCCCACGGAGGTACGTGTATCTACGTTCGTAATGATATTTTATCTTCTCCACTGACAGGCTACGAGAACTTCTGCGTAGATAGTGTGTTCGAAATTTCTGCAGTTGAACTGACCGACACCGGTATTGTTGTTTTGTGTATTTATAGACCTCCTCAATCAGATCTTGACATATTTTTTCGGAACTTCGAAAATGTTTTAGAACATATCGCACATAAATCTACTAAATCTATCGTTATATGTGGTGATTTCAATATCGATTTCTTGAGTACATCCGACTCTGCACATTCACCAGTTAATCGATTCAAGAATCTTATCGACTCCTTCAACCTTATTACTACGATAAATGACCCCACTCGCCTCTCCGGCTCATCTCAAACATTGCTAGATCAAATTATAGTCAACAATGGAATCTCGTATCTCTCTGAAGTGTTTATCGCCGGATACAGTGATCACCTTGCTCAAGTATTGACTATTAATAATACACTAAAACCGCTTAAAATCCTTTACAAATTTACAAGAGAGTTTAATGACATAAATAAATCCATATTCGTAAATTATTTGCGTGAAGAAACATGGAAAGATGTTTACAATTGCCAAAACACCGACGACAAATTCAATGTATTTATCTCAACATTCCTAAAACATTACAACTCTAGTTTTCCCATAAAACGCAAGTTAATTAACACAAAAAAATACAATAGATGGATCACCCTAGGGATAAGAATTTCTTCAAAAAACAAACGCCGTTTATATTATCTTTCAAAACGCTATAACCAGCCACCCGAATTCCATAATTATTTTCGTAAATATAAGACTATTCTCCGAAAAGTAGTCTATGCAGCTAAAGTTATGGAAAACGACAGGCATATACTAAAATCGAACAACCGGATGAAAGCCATGTGGAATATTGTTAACAATTACACGTCAACTTCTGAAAATCGCGAAGAAAATGTTTCTTTACTAAACGATGGCAAGATCGTGTCAAATCCTCAGGACATCGCAAGTTTGTTTAATTCTCACTTCTCAGAAGTTGGTAAAATAACGAACTCAATATATCCAAATCAATGTCCTCCAATTATTACCACCCACATACCCAATTCTATGTTCACTTCCGAAACTAACGCCAGTGAAGTCATGGGAATCATCAGCTCCTTAAAAAACAAATTTTCACGAGGCATAGATGATATACCTGAGTTTATTGTTAAATCTTCGTCCCACGCTATATTAAATCCACTCGTAAATATTTTTAATAGTTCTTTATCGGAAGGGGTGTTTCCCAATATATTTAAGAGAGCTAAAGTGAAACCTTTACACAAGAAAGGAAACAAACTTAATATTGGAAATTACCGACCAATATCTCTACTACCCACTTTCTCAAAAATCCTAGAAAAATTGTTCTATAAGCGTCTTCTAGATTTTTTATCAAAATATAACATTCTCTCTGACGATCAACACGGTTTTAGGAAATCCTTTTCCACTACAAGCGCCATATTTTCCTTCTTAAACGATGTTACCACATCTCTAGACAGTGGAGAAAATCCTCAGGGTGTTTTTCTTGACTTATCCAAAGCATTCGATGTCATCGATCACGGAATTCTCCTTACCAAATTGCATTCTTTAGGCATTCGTGGACTTCCACATCAATGGCTAACTTCTTATTTAAAAGATAGATATCAACAAGTAGAAATATCCTATACTAAAAATAAAATACTTGAGCGTTGTCTTTCAGAAACAAAGCCACTTACTTGCGGAGTACCCCAAGGATCAATTCTCGGCCCTATACTCTTTTTATTGTATGTGAACGACATGTCATCATCCACATCAGATTGCAAAATGGTTCTTTTTGCTGATGACACTAATTTACTATGTAAACACGCCAATGCTCAAAAAGTTTTGTCTAACCTTTCGACTTGGTTCCATGCAAATCGTCTCATTGTAAACACTGACAAAACAGTGTCTATGTCATTTCACAATAGTATCACAAAATCTTTACCCCAGGTTTCTCTTTCTTTAAACGGAACACAATTAAAAACTGTTACAAATACAAAATTCTTAGGTCTCCATATTCAAGACAACCTCAAATGGAATTGTCACATTGACAATCTTAATTCCCAATTAAGCAAATTGTGTTACGCATTCCGAATCTTAGTTAACGCAGTTAGTCCACGTATTTCCCGTTGCGTATATTTTGCAAACGTTTACTCCCATTTACGTTACGGCATTACCTTCTGGGGTAATTCCGGTCAGAGTATTCAAACTTTCAGAATTCAGAAGAGGATAGTTCGGATAATTTGTAAATCTCACCCCCGAAACTCTTGTAAACCTTTATTCAAGGAATTAAATATATTAACACTTCCCTGCATTTATATTTATGAAACAGTCGTGTTTGTTAAGTCCGAATTACTGAAGTGCCACCCTTGCTTTATACGAAACAGTCTCGTTCACGAACACTATACACGCAATAGTAGTAATATTCATCGCCCTAGAGTGTCAACCACTCTTTGCCAAAAGGGACCATACCATTCGGGAATCGTTCTATATAATTCCCTGCCCAAGAATATAAAAGATATTATGAAATTGAATATCTTCAAATCCGCGGTTAAAAACTACCTCCTGCACCAGTGCTTCTACACTGTAAAAGAATTTATTGATTTTAACAAAAGTTAAATTCGTCTTGTGCTTTATCACGCCATTGCTGTAGTACTTTTTAAACAACTTATAACAATTTCAAAAACTATTTTCTTGCATGATTGTGTTGTCTTATGGCTCATATTAATTTAGTTTTATGTGTACTCAACATTGGCACGTTTGTGTACATAAATTCTGTAGCCCCATCCTGGCCCGGGTTTTTCTCCGGTTTTCCTTCGGGTAGAGGCGGATTTATCATACAGGTTCTCTAGGCTTTGTCTAGGGGCGGGTCTATTGTAACAATAAATCGTGAATTTAGTGTTATTTCAATTTTTAAGCACTATACTCAGAATAATCTATAGTTCGATAATAACTTACATGTAATTTTTTGCTTAAAATTACAAACATATTGACATTCTATTAGTATTATAACTCGCAGCTAACTTTTTATCTTATCTAGGAATTTTTGCTGAAAGTTTTGAATCCGCCTCTGCCTTAGGGCCCTTGATCGGAATTGATGGGATGGTCCCTTGCTTGCTTCCGGAGAGTAAATTAGTTTTTTTTCCTCCACGTGGTCACACGCAGTTTGTACTGGTTTTTGACAATAAATAAAATAAATAAATAAATTTATATATGTTATTTGTAATAAATGTAAGTTTGTGAATCTGAGGCGTGTGCTAAAAAAATAATCCTATTCATTTTTACCTTCTACATGCTCATTGAAACACACGAGTCCCCCCTGTATACTGTGTATGATTACTACGAATGGTTATTCGTTTGTAACAATCACACAACTGTTATAATTTTACACAATTACACATAGTTTAATACAATAATACAGTATAATAATGATAAAACAGAATTATTATGAATTGTAATGTCACAATTTGAATCCTTCTGAGTTAAGTCTTCTGAATTTTACGTAATTATAAATACCAAAAAAATTTGTCATTCCATGTCATGAGCAGAAACTATTCACAATTCAATTACGATTCTTTTTTCTTCAATAACTTATTAAAAACGATAAATTCTCAAAATTAAAGCGGCACTATTTTCTGGCACCTTGTTAGATCCAATATGGCAAATGCGAATGAGGAGCAATAGCTGCACACAGTGTCAAGTTTATTGGAACAATCTCGAAAACATTTGGCAGAAGAATTTTCGTGGCTTCCCGGAATTTCGATTACTCCAGCCCCTCTGGTGGCTCAGATGGTAATGTTCTTGCTTTTCGCCAAGTCGTCCCGTGTTCATTTCCCGGTGAGGCCGGAAAGAATTGTAGCTTTCTTTCATATTAACGTCCCAGTTCATATAGCTGTGACTACTGAAAGGCCAACCCTCCTTCCTTTACCCAACTCCTGATAGTAGCAATAACTCTGACAATTACTAATCACCTCTACTAACCCCTCCACTTGGGCTAAGTTGTTGGCAAACCCAGCTAAGCGGCCCACCTACTAACAAGGGTCTACCACCCAACTCCTACCTCCTATCGCTCCATGTAGATAACCTTCAATAGCACGCTACATTTCCCACATACAAATACTACAGTGGTTTACTCCATTTCAAAAACCAAAATTCCTTTTTTATTTAAAAAACATCGTCGATTTAACAAAAAATTCCCTGATTATGAAAACGTGTTTTCAAATGTTCTACCGGACAGAATACATTTAAACCTAAAAAAAGTACAAAACTGTCAAAAAAGTTTAAAAAGCTAAAATGTTGAAAATCTGATCAAAATACGCGCATTTCTGCTGTATAACACCGTGTACGTATTAAGAGACTGAAGTATGCATCATAGAGGCTTGGGTCATCTGGTTCGCTCTTCCGTCTAAACACAACTAGTACGCATGGCACACACAATGTTTAATATTTGACTTTCCCTAAAGACGAAAACTTTCGTAATAGTTAATTATCTATTTGATGAGTCGATATATTTCATTTAAAGATAAAATTTGTGTTGTAAAGCCATGATTTTCAAACAGAAATGCTCCCCAGACCCCTCGCCGGTTAGCCCTCCACCCCTTGATTATGGTCTAGATCCGCCATTGTAAACAATTGTCAACCTTCCAGTTGATTTTCGTAGTCCTGGAATGGGGAAAACACTTCAAAATGATTTATCGATATCACATAGAAACAATTCTTGTTCAAGGGAAAGATTAATCACATCACGAGCTACTTTAGCGGAACTAAAATTGTTCCACGTAAGTTAAATCACATTTGAAAACGTAAAAATACAAACTGTCGTACGATAATAAATTTAAAGTGAAAGAGAAATATTGGTTTCAAAATATAAGAAAACTGGATTTAAAACTTGGGTCAGGTTCTTCATATTTAAATGCCACTAATATTGATCCCTGAAATTTAGTTATCCTGTCACACACGTACAATTTGTGAACGTGGTGTACTGCTTGTATCTGCTGTGTTTTGAGAAGACCACACCTTACAACCCTCCTATTAGATATGGTGTACAGCAAGCTTCACTTCCGTTCCTTCTATTCTAGAGGTTTGGGTGGAAAACCTCTTACCTTTCTTCTTTTTCTTTTTATTATTAATTAAAACGACCCATTGGAGTACGTGTGAGAGCACATATAGCACTAGATCATGTTAACTTGGCGACGCACAGTGGAACATTTGAGGCCAAAACCCGGACAAAAAGGGGAAAAAATTGTTTCTCAACATCAAATTTTGTATCACCGAATATCTGATTAACTGGCGCGTCTAACGTTATTAATTTACGGAAAATTGGTTAAATCTGGCGTCTGCTATTGCCGATTGAATGTAAGGTTTGTATTTTTGCAGACGTCTTTAAATTAAAGTTTTAGCGTTTGTAACGTATTAGAAATAAATTTATACTACCCGTGTGGTCCGCTGGACTGACTTCAAATTTTACACAGGGATAAGATATGTTAGTATTTTTTATTATCATTGGAATTAAATTAACTGGTTTATAAGGTATCTTTACTTAAGAAATATTATTTGAAGAAATGTTTTCGGAAGCTTTTATTTAACGTAGAGTTTTAAATGTGTGTCGGGGTCTGTCACGCAACTTTGAGACCACTGCGTTAATATATGACGTATGTGGAAGGGGGTGGGGGTCCCAAATTGAAATAGACCCCCTTGGAGGACGGTGGGATTTGCATTAAGGTGAACTGTCCATATATCAGAGACAAAAAGGGTTTTATTTTGTGGGATGAGTTTAGAGAACTTAAGGATATTGAAAGAAAAGAGACTATTCAGTGTTTTGGGCTACTTGCACAACACTCACTCATTGTATAAGTCCAGGGTTATCTGCGGACCCTTTCGTTCAGCTTCCATTCAACGCTCTTCACTGTCTCCAGGGAGTTCCCTTCCGAGAAGAAGTGTCAACAGAATTATTACTTCGACAAAGATCGTCTGTTGAAAATACGAAGCACGTTTCGTGGGAGTTTCAAATGATAAATTCTTTAATGCCCTAAAAGCGAAGTTAAGTCCAGAAGAGGAATTCAGTAGAATTACTTAGAGGAAAGCCGCCGTATTGTATACATGTTCCACAGTGCGCTTTCTACGTGTGTACTAAGTTTTTAAGAGCTTTGAGATGCATTGAGAAATTTGGTTATTAAGTGAAATTCTTTTTTCTGAAGTGAACACTTTAAATAATATTTGAATACTGTACAACGAGAGCTGGGTAGTTTTTTCTTGGGTGTTTGTGCAACCATTGTGAGGGGTAAGTTCTGAAATTCTTCATCATCATCATTGATCATTTTCTTCCTCATACTAGACAATAGTTTTCGTGATATCCAACAATTTCAGCTTTCCTGAGTCCTGATGTCCTGAGTTCCGAAGAATCAGATTAACTCTAGTTTAACATATTTTAATATATAAATAATATAAATACAGCAACTATAACTTTTCTCTTCTTTACTTCAGTTAAATCATTATAAATCATTTTTATTAAATTAAAATTCCAGTTAATTTTTCTAAATTGAAATTTATCAAAAAATATTTTTGTAATTGTTTATATAAAATAAAAAACGTCCATGAAAATATGTCAATATACTCTAACATACCATTATAAACACAGTTTTTGCCAAAATAATGATATAAAGTAAGTGTTTGTACTTTTGACTACAAAGAACTTGAAAAATAATTTTGTCTTCGTTTCGAGGACAAATACTCTACAGCGCGACGGTCAGTGTTACTAGTGTTATACACATTTAATGTCATACACAACAATTTTTTTAATACGATTCATTTTCCACAAAACCAGTAATGCCAGTTCACTGGAAGATGTAAATTCGTTGATCCTTACAGAATTCGTCTGTAAAAATAATGTAGAAGAATCTAATAAATTATACTTCAAGCCATACTAGATATCAAATTTCAGTTGGGAGATAAAATTCATTTCATTCTTGCAAAGTCTCGCGTATATAAATAAATAAATTTATTGTCAAAAAAGCAATACAAACTGCGTATGACCACGTGGAGGACAATAAACTAATTTACTCTCCGGAAGCAAGCAAGGGACCATCCCATCAATCCCGATTAAGGGCCCCAAGGTAGAGGTGAATTGAAAAATTTCAGCAAAAATTCCTAGATAAGATAAAAAGTTAGCTACGAGTTATAATACTAATAGAATATCAATTTTATTTCTGGGAAAACATTCTTGACCATATCATGGCTTAAGTTATCGTAGCCTGAGTTTTTCCGTGGATGCAGCCGTTCTACAATTTCCTCCAATTCCAATCCTGTCATAGTTTCTATCTCCTCCATGTCACTTTGCAACTGAGAAGAACGTATTTCTGTCCGTGTTAGAAACAGCTGCGATAATACACTGCGATCCACCCCTTCCTACGTCCATTGCGTATCTCCTTGTATTGATACACTGTGCAGTATCGTTTTTGACTTCACTTTCCCAGTCCCAATCTTGTAGGGTAATTCCCAACACGAGCGCAGCATTTTAGTTGCCATATATCGCGCCCAATCATTTTTCTTCACTCTTATTACTGTTTTAAATTCTCCTCTTGCCGTTCGATATTCATTCCCGAGGTCCGTCTCGTGTTCTCGCTTTTGCCGTCTCCACCCCTCTTCACTGTTTTTGGTCGTTCATCTGTGCCATCGCGTAAAAAATTCAGCTGAACAGCACCAATCTCTTCATCAATGTCATCATTTGTACACAAAACTGGTATTTCCTGATTCCAAGATGTTTTTAGCCTCCTCTATTTTACTCCAATTTACCCGTAGGCAAAATTCAAGGCGCACGTTCATCGCCAATCGTGTCATTGAAACATCATTCTTTCCTCTAAATCGGGTATTTACGCAACTTTTTCTGGGCATTTTTGATTGTTTTGCATTGGCAACCCTGCTAATCTGTGAAGTTTGAGACTGAAGAATCTGCTACGAGTTTGTCTTAGCCTGAGAGTTTTAGCAAGAATTAATTGTTCACGTAGCAATAGTTCATTTAGCGATTAAGTCAACGCAGCGAGAAATACAATGAAAATTGATAGATTCAGTGTAAAATTCTGTCCTCTCTGCAAGGAGAAGGGGATAATCTCCATAGTAGAACAGTATAAAATAAATAAAAAGGAAACTATGGAATTGTGTGAAAATCTAGAGGTATATATGAATGAACAATGCTTAATATTTAATGAGATTGGATATTATTACATTTGCTCTGGAAATTTGGCTTTTAATTGATAAAAACTTAAAATATTATTAAGAGTCACTGATATCAGAATATGTATTGTGTGTACACCGAATTAGCTAATTGAACTGTAATGAAAGGCAGTTGCTTTGATCTGTAATTTATGATGCTCCCACTAGGAGTTGAATATTGTAGGGGATGTGAAAAAGGTATTACTGTTACTAGACTATATGAAAGAAATTCGAAAAGGTCATTAGATTTCATTGTGAATTTTGTATAGTGTAGGTTCTGTGAACTAATATTAGTGACAATACAAAACAAATTCATTCCTCATCATTTATGTGGTTGCTCATTCCTATCATACTGTATTCTTATTTATCTTTTTATTTCTCATATTTTAGTGTCCTTTCCCATATGGGTACAACATTCCAGCTACTGAAGATGTCAACAAAGAAAAAAAAATTGTGGGTCAGTTTACTCTTATTTTCTGTGTTAACAGAACCTAAGTGGTCTCAAACGTTCTTGTATGGTTGATTTTCTCAAAGGAGGATGTTGACACTTTTATTGAAAATTTATTTCCTCCACAAAAGAAGATACTTACTGTTAAATTACATATCTTTTTCTTGAGATAAATAATTCAAGACTTATGACCCCTTATGAACGAATAGTTTGTTTTGTGATTAAAAGCGCACAATGTTTTAACTTTTGTTTAAAGTCATTATCAGGTGGTATAAATTGTATCAAGAAATATAAAAACAGAATTGAACATGATATTAAACATAAATATAAACACAAAATATGATATAACAATGGAGAAACTACACAATTTATTTAATTTCATAATTTTATGTATATAATAGGCATAAACTGTAGTAGAATTTTTCTTTAAATTTCAGATGACATTACCATCTTCTGTAATGAAATGAAAATTCTTGAAAATGTTAACCTTTTATTGTTAGTGAAAACAATGTTGTCATAATGGTAACAACCACTTTGGTTCATAACTAGTTTGTTTTTGTGGTTACATATTATAGAAAATGGTGAAGTTTTTGGATGTGCTTGAAGGCCAATGAAATTTTGCGTTTAATTTTATATTGCATTGTGATTTATCACACAGTACAATTCTTTCTTTCTTTCTCTATTTAATTATTAATAAAATTAATGAAAACAAATTTAAAACACTAAATGAAATTGTTTTAATTTGTGATTTATAACTTAATCAAGTTATTCAAATTTCTTTTTTGGCTTTTCTGACTTTGACAATCAGGCAGATTTCAGGTGATACTGAATCTGAATTGTCACACCACTGAGATCCAGATAATTATTACAATTCATTATTACTCTTGTAAATAATTTTTTTTTGAGAATGTCTGCAAAAACAAATTGTTGGTTGACTTTCTTTTTACAGATATTCTTCCCCTAATTAGACTGTATCACAACTATTCACTCCTGTGATGCAAGCTGAATCTGTCATTGTACATCAAAATTAGTTTTCATTAAAATGAATTCATTTGTTACCATTACACTATTGAGAAAATTATATGTAGATATTGAAACAATAAAAAAGTATATTGATTGTTTCCTCTAATGGCTTGTGCTCTAGGCTGTAGCCACTGATGATATGCAACTGGTTCACATGAACAGGTTCTTAAAATTACAAGAAAACTAACAAACCAGTTGTGAAATTACCTGAAAATACTTCTTTAATTATTCTCAAATATAGAGTAGAATTCACAAATTACTTAATTGTTTTCAAAAATAATCTAGAACATTATTAGTATTTTTTGTCATACATGACATGACAATGATTCTCTTCGAAAAAATGGGATTCAAACTTTTTTTCCCAGATTAGTACTGCAATACATTGAATACACAGAATAGTACCGCAATATCAGGCCACATTGAAATGCATGCACTGGGAACATGTTATGTGCGTGATTAAATGTGAGTGATTGAGGATTATTAAGCACAAAATAATTCACAACAGTATTGTGTTATGTAATTAAATTCAAACATTTTGGTACAAAATCAAAACCTGCTCAGAGAGTAGAAAAATGAACACATTAGGATCTTATATATCACCTGCCTTTAGAGAATTGTACAGGGAAATTTGGAATTTCATTTCTGGCAGTAGCATATTCAGCCTCATGGTTAATTGGGTCCTAGACATAACATAATTAACAGATTCATTAATATCATTCTCTGAATTAATACTCTTAGTATTATTTTTTATTTAAATAATTTCTGAAGCTAATCCTTTATAAATTTTAATTTCTTTTAACAGTATTCCAATTGAAATTACGATCAATCATCATTTAATGCAGAGTGATAACATTATTATCTTTGACCCCCCAGGGGACTTACATCTAGTAAGTACGTGTTTGGCAAACACGGGGCCCCCAGCTGAGTCTGGCATTGCTTCCACTTACTTGTGCGAGGCTCCTTCCTTTCTCTTTCCTGACCTTCCTTGGTCACCTCTTGTTCTTTTCGATCCCGACGCTATTAGAGCTACGGTACTTTTCATTTTCCTCATTTTTGTCCCCCCCCCCCTCATTTTTTGCCCTACCCCTCATTCTTTGTCCCCCCTCATTTTTTGTCCTCAATGTTTTGAGATATGTTTTGGTATATTGTAATTCAGGAGGGTTTTTAGTGGGTATGATTGAGTCATTCGGCGAGTCCCACATGCAGGGAGAGTCATGTTGGCTCTCCCTAATGCGTAACTGCATTTTCCCTACTTGTACAAGTTTTTGGGCTCCAATGACCTTTGCTGTTGACAAATTGTAAAGCCCCACAAAACAAAATCTTTCAGATAAGTTGTCAATTTCCATGTTCTCTGATTCTTGTCTTTAAAGCACTTTGTGAATCCCATATGGACTGCGTTGCAATCATTACAACCTTTCCTGTAAACCTGTCAGTAATATTTTGATTCAGCAATGTGTCACCACCTATCTCTATAATTCTTTGTCTAATTTATTGTTAACCAAGAAAACTGAGTTTATGTTGCACTTTTCAAATTTATACAATGAACTTCTTAAACTTTTGTTAATGGATTATGGAACTTTTTACATCCTGCTTTATGTCTAGGGTTGAAACTAAATTGTTCTTATCCTCCCCATCTCATTTAAAGATGGGCAAAGTTAATCTAAAATTTAATTTCAATTAACATCACTCTGCTTCTTGGAATGTAAATGTCATTTATCACTCATTTGGAGTTTGTTCAAAACATAACATGAAACTTAAAAAAACTAAAGTTGATCATTAATCACCAAATATTTGTCTTGTTCAATAAGTCGGTCAAATTATGAAGGATTTCAATAACATTCAAGAACTTTATCATCACACAACTGTAGTATTATAATTACTTTAGGCTCAGTGCAGACTGTTAATAAAACATGTAGTTAATATTTATTTTTTACATTCCATTATTCCTAAGAGGAACATAGGGAATCAACAATTGCCTTCCAGCAAACTCTGTTGCTTGCATCAACTTTCATTACTTTAATAGTTTTCCCATATTTCTTTTTCAACTGATCTTTTCCATGTGTTGCGTGGTCTTCCACAGGGTCTGGATCCTTGTGGGTTCCATTCCAAAGCATTGGGGGAGATTTTATCTGGTCCTTTTCTCAGGGTATGTCTAATCCAGTTCAACTTCCTTCTTTTGATTTTGGTGTTCACATCCATTTGTTTTGTTTTTCTCCACAGTTCCTCATTGATGATTGTGTTGGGTCACCAGATTTTCAATATGTACCATAAGCATCTATTAATGAATGTCTGTAATTTCTTTTTGATTTCACCCGAGACCATCCACGTTTCACATCCATAAAGGACAGTCTTAATGCATCCATTCAAAATTTTTATTTTTGTGTTAATGCTAGTGGTTGTTGCTTGCCAGACATTTCTTAGCTTGGAAAAGACACCTCTGGCTTTTTGAACTCTAGCGCAAACGTCTGAGTTGTACCACCATCTTTGGAGATACAGCTACCAAGATGGGTAAAATATTCAACTCTTATATTGTTTCACTTCCCAATGATATAGGCGTTTTTGTTTCTAGCTTGGACCCGCAGCTCTTTTGTTTTTCTTGTATTTATCTTTAAATTGTATTTTGCGGACTCAATCTCTAGGGCTTCAGCTTTCTCTTGCATATGTTCCCAGGAGTGTGAAAGAAGGCATATGTCATCAGTGTAGTCTAAGTCCTCTAATCTATCATTTAATTTCCACACTATTCCTCTTCTTCTGTCACAGATGGTGTTTCTCATGACCTCATCCATCACCAATATGAAATATTTATCATATTCCTTGTTTATTGAACGTGAATGGACTTGCTTATGAGAACATTAAACTCATATTTCAGTAAAAAAAAACAGTTACTGGCAAACCAACATCTCTCCTTCCGGATTCTCTCACCCAAGTCACAGTTTAATGGAAGAGCAGGCAGCATGTCCTCAACTTCGCCATGAGGCAATATAAAAAGTAATAAAATTTTTCAAGATTTATGTCTAGCAAATGGTGTATGTCCCTAATCACAAAAATTAGTATGTCCCCACTCACAAATAATTCAGAGAGGAATAATGGTTTAGCTCACAATCCATTTTCCATGTATAAAAGAGGTTCCATGAAAGTACTAGAGAGAATAACAGTAATAGCTTTTGATAAATAATTTTAATAAAAGAAGTCCACCTGAGAAGGTCTTATCTGTCAGAGGTTGCTAGCATTCAGTCCCGTCATGCATTACAAGATGGTTAGGTATTAGGTTCACTAACGTTACCTAATAAAGACTTCAAAATTATAATAATATAATAATAATAATTTATTAATCTGCAAGTGAGCAATGCTTGGTGGCAGATAGAAAAAAAAGACATTATAATAGTATACATAATACAATAATAACAGGTTAAAAACAAATCATCGCCCAAATATCTATAAAATACACACGCACAATACAAAATTGTTAGAAAATTAGAACACAAGGTTACAACTAGAAAGAAATTAGATTTAAGAAATTAAATATCTAAATGAGGCCCATGTGTGTGTATATTCACATATATACACAAACTCATTTTCACTTACAAACAGTTACAGAAACACACTCATATGTAAAAACATGCTCAATATACACACATGTATCATTACTCCTCCTGTACCTGTAACATAAAAGTAGTTGCTATAATAAGAAATTAATAACTATAAAAAATAAAACAAAACACGGTTGCTGAGAAAAATCATGGACACTTCACTACTACTATTCACTCTGAGTATTATCCATACCCTTAGACTCCAATCACCTCACAACACTTCACTGCATTTTATATATGCTCTTATTTCGAAGAAGCGAGAACGGTTGTGGAAACATTTTATTCTTTTTGGAAAGTTCGTCCGTGTTGCTACAGGTAAGTTATTCCAGTCTACAATATTATATAATATATAAATGTATAAATTTATATCATGTTCATTTGTCCTGTTGTTATGTTTACTGTTATAATTTGTCATTACTTGATCACCTGATGACGGCGTAAATCCATGTCAAAACGTAGTGAGTTCTTAACGAAAAATAAAAATATTATTCCTCCATAAAAGGTCGTAAGTTTTTAACTATTTATTTAAATAATATGTTTCTTTTGTTTACATTTAAAGTTTATAAAAGTGATTATGACAACACTTTGGAGTGTATTATTTACAGATTCCTAAACAGTTGAGTTCCGTATACTGTGAGTTGGTTGGTGCAAATCCTTTCAAGAGTAATCTTATTGTTACTCAACAATTTTTAGAGGAAATTCAAATTAAAGACAGGAGTGAAAAGAATAGACTTTTTTGTGCATTTACTCCACAATTGGATAATTTTCCTGAAAATGTCTGTCAGTACAAAATCTTACCTCAGCTTATCACTGCCTATGAGCTTGGTGATGCAGGCTCAGCTGTCCTGATGCTACTGTTTAAGGTATAATTATGTTTGGCTTTATATCTGTGATATAATAAGTTGTATGCTATGTTATTTTGCGGTTGTTAATGATGACTGAGGGTTATTACTTCTGAGCTCTTTATATAAGACACCTTAGGTTGTCCTGGGTTAGTTTGTTATTTTTAGTTTATTTTTGCCTTTCTGATACACTTTGATTCAACTGTGTCTGCTTTTATTGGTAACTATATTTTGAATTATCATTTATGAAGTATAAGAAGAAACCTGTACAGTTACTCTAGGTCATTTGCAAGCTTGTGTTATAAATGATCAGATATTTTCACATTCTACTATATGAGAACAAACTGTGAAGGTAATTGCTTCTAACCATTTTTGTGTATTTTGTCTTTGTTTGGTAGCTGTCTATGTGATAGGAATTAATTTGTTTAGTCTGTAATGCACCTTGCATCAAAACTTAACTACAATAATCTAAATGTGTAAGTACTGAGATACTTTGCAATACTTCAGTCAAAAGATGATCAGATATTGTATTAGTATCTTCTTTTCCTTTCTTAGATCTTTGTTTATCAGCTGCTTGGGAAAAATAGCACTACACTTGCAACCTCAGATTCACCAAAAAGTTCTTATTTCTGCCTTCATTATGCCATGAGGGATCCTTTTTCTCTAGCAAGAAGTGCAGGTAAACTTAATACTGTTATGTATTTGCAAGAAGTTAAAAGGTTTATGTCTTCATGTTGTAATATCATTGAAATATTTTTAGGAATATTGATATTGGCAGCTACTCAGCAGCACTTTCTCCTCTCAGAAGTGGCCACACGTATTTTACCTGCATTATGTCAATTGAGTATTGATCCAGAAAAGACAGTGCAAGATAATGCTTTTCAAACCATTAAAGGTTTTCTTGGTAAACTTAAAAAAGTTTCAGAAGATCCCAGCCTTCGTGAATCAATGGGTATGTACATTACATCTTGCTTTTCAAATTTTTGGAAATTTGTTAAATGAGAGTTGTATTGAGTTGCAGCTTATTACACAGACAAAATGTATCTACTGTAAAGAAATATTAATGTGAAATATTTGGGAAAAGTATTTATGAATGAGAAGGGTGAGTTTAGAAATGGGCACTTTGTAAGTAGAATTTGAAAATCGTTCCTGTAAAGATAAGGAAAATAATTTTTATTTATTTATTTTATTTTATGTCTTACTTCATGATGTGGTGAAGTTCAGGCCTTCAGTTCAGTTGTTCCACCTAGCCACATGATTTAGGGGCAGAAATTAGGAAGAAAAGATGTTGAGATACGGGGTTTTGTGAGGAATCGAATCGACATCAATTTGGAGTAGGTGAGGGAAACCCTGGCTGGAAACCTCACCCAGTTTGAACATGCGCTCATCTGCTTGGCAGTGCAAGGGGAGTGAAGACTCTTTCACTATACCAAAGCTGTTGGTTAAAAAAATTGAAAAAATTATGACACAAAAGTACTTGGGGAATTTACAGTACTGTTTACAGTAATATTATTCATTGTTTTTAGTTTATTATTCACCAAATTCAGGCACAAAAAACAATGCACTTACAAGAACATATATGATTGAGTCCCATATGAGTATTTTATGGATACTAAAGTCTGATTTAAAATAAGAATTCAAAAGAAAACTTAAATTTTAAAATTAACTTTTCTAACATTTGTTCATTGATGTGTAAGAATGAATAAATCTACACAGAAGATTCTAACTATTCTTTTAAAATATTTTGCTATTATTATTAATATTTTTCCCCTCTACATCATCTACATTTTTAATGTACCTTTATATATTTTTATTCTACAAAACATTATTTATTTTTTCTATAATACTACCATGCTGAAGAAAGGCAGTTAGTTTCTTAAATGAGGATAAGCTATTAATATATTGAAATAGTTTTGTCTGTCACAGATTCCACTTACATTTTTTATCAGGATATGCTTTGGGAGTTTTTACCTCCACTCCACCCCTCACCTCTCCTCCACCTCTTAAAATAGAATTTTTGTTCTTGATGAAATTTTCTTACTGATGAAATACTTATATTTACTGATGAAATTTTCATTACTTTACCTTCAAAACAAAAGAAAGATCATTGTCAACTTGATCTTTTGAAAAACCACCTCTCTCCCTTTCCACCGTCTATTGTAACATTTTGGAACATCTTGAAAAAATTGTTCACATTTGACCTTTAAAATCAGAGGAAAAAGTTATTATCTCCAAATTCAGCCCTCTTCCCCAGCTCTCTTGAGTGTGGTATGAATAGGGGTTAATACGTAGAAATATTTGAAAATTACCAATATTGGTATTGAATCCACAGCTTTTGGGACCAATGAGATAAATGGTGACATTTTCAATGCTGTTTTAGTTGAAGTTCAGCCACCATGGGGTAAGACACATCTAGTACCCCTAATGGCAATATGAGAAAAAGGTGACTTTATAGTTATTGAAACAACACATATGAATGTCAATCTCCTAGTTTTAGAGCATGTTGGGATGAATAGTGACACATCTCATGTCATTTAAGTATATTATCTCCCCCTGGGCTCCCTTACGAGTGGAGTGGTCTCCCCAGACTGATTGGTAAAAGTATTCTCCTTAACTGTACAACTAATTCATACTCCCAGGTAATGCTGAGTTAATACATCTAGTCCTGAACAAAAATGTTGATGGACTCAGCTACTGTTACTTTTGCTACAGATGAGAATATGAGAATATGAAGGATGAGTAGTACTTAACACAATTAATCTCTTAGTATTTCTTCCTTAGGATGGCCTAACATAAGAGAAATATTAAATCAGAACAACATAATGTTGTGTCAAAACATAGAAGATGCAATGATTATGATATGAATTGGGATAATTTAGAAATTTTAGATTCTGAGAGGAATTATTTTAAATGATGCATCTCAGAAATGTTATTTATTCAATGTACTAATAATTTATTTAACTTACAAATCAATACTGAAAAATTACCTATTGAGTATAATTTGATGTTTTAGATATAGTACAGATTACCTTGTTGTATTTATGTTGCCATGACAGTTGGCATAACTTGTAATTTCTCTAAGTTTGTTTCTTGAGTGTTAAGTTTTTTGATGTAGTGCATGATGGTCTTTCAGGAACAGTATTCATATTGACTTGGTGCCGAACAACCTATACATTTTTTAAAAACTTTTTATTATCTTTGCTAACACATTTGTACTTGATGAAGAATTGTATCAAAAGTCAAAACTTTGTAATGTTTTAGAGTAATATGTGGAATATATGATGTGTCTGGTAAATTGGTTTGTTATTATATTTATTGTTCTTAGTATTTCTCTCTACTCTTCCTCTGTGTGCTTTAACCTGGTTTCATTGCAAAAGTGTTATTTGTAACTATTACTTTGTGATCTATTTTACTTTGTGTTATGGAGGCTGATGTTTATACTACAACTCCCAATTTATCGAGTGTTGCCGCAACTTGGGCTGGGTGGGCAGTTACTGCTGTCACTGCTAAATTTTATTGTAGACAGTCAGATACTGTTAAGTCAATTACTCCTCATATGAGCAAAACATTGAGCAAACGTGGCTCTCTGGGTAAGTTTTTAACTTTCTTGCTGTTCATGTTTGCTCTAGGTTGTTTCCAGTGAATTAAATTTGTGTTTACAGTTGTAACATTGATAAATTTATTGTCATTGTATTTATGTGATGTAAATTCCAAAGTACCTAAAATCGTTTTACCATATTTTAATATTTATTTTATTTGTTTCATTTATTTTGTGCTTTCAGAACAACCTTCAAGCAGTAGCATATCAACCATAAAGTCTAGTGTTACTTCAATGACCTCACTAGAGCAAGAAGAAAGCAAAGGAGCAGATTATGTATCAGATTATGATGAAACTTGGGACCCTGAAAATTGGGGTGATATGGAGGTATGTATTTTTCTGTAATTTCTATGGGTACTTTATCATTGGAATAGTAATATTCATAGAGTTGTTTTTCCTTGTATATATTCTTTTACATCTGAACTTATACTGACCGCGGTGGTCTAGTGGTAGAGTTTTTGCTTCCACTATATCACTGAGCGGTAGCGTGTAGGTTGGCCGAACAAGGTGAGGTTTTCAGCTGGGGTTTCCCTCACATGTCAGGTCGTTACCATAAATTCCATGGCAACCCAACATCTCTCCTTCCAAGTTCACCACCCAAGTCACAGTTCAGTGGAAGAGCAGACCTCACGGCATTGAACCATGCCTTAAGAAATTAAATTAATAAATACTTTTATGATTTCTATTATTTTTTGAGATGTGTTCCAATTTTTATAATAACTTTTTTAGTATCTGTATGGGGTGTTGTCATATATAGATTAAGATACTAACTTCTCTTTAGACTACTGCTTTAAGGAAAAAGGTAAGAAGGAAAATCTATGAGAACGTGAAATCTCTTTCTTCACTAATTTTCTAGACTCAAGGAGGACCCTCTGTTAATTCAGAATCTCATAGTCCAGTTATTGAAGAAAAAGTTGAGAAGAAAGGAACAGATGGTTGGGATACTGAAGAATGAGGAAGTCTAGAAAAGCAACCAGTAAGTAGAAAACATTCTTTTGGTAGTAGTAATCTTATTTTTTTATGTTCTTCATTTTAAAATTGTAAATTTTATAATATTGAAATTAATTTGTATTCTTATTTTAAGTGTTTACTGTATGGTTGATTGACTGGTTTTGTTTCCCTTAAAAAGGAACAAGGTTTCCTTGTGTTTTGGTTTTATTTTCTCATATATGTATTAGTGCTCATGTATTAGTGTAAATTTTCATAATTAACAAATTTGGTTTTTAGAATTTAATGGAATTGCTGAATAAGAAAATGCAGTGTTTGGAATACTGCTCACTTGCATGTGTGCTGTGTATGTTGTTACTCCTCAGTTAAACATACTTCATTATTGGGGCAAATTCACATTACTTCATACCCTCCTCAAATACTTCCATAACATGAATCAAAAGGCTACTTTTTAAAATAAAGAACTATGAGCTGAGAATGTTCCAAACTATATCAAATTTAAACTCAACAATTTTCTTGAAATGTTTAGAAATCAAAGAATGGGTTCTCAAATTATCTCTCTGTGGAGGGGTTCTTGAATGTGGTGTAATCTCATAGTAAATAATCTATTGTACAAACATTTTCTCAGCAATATTCCCTAAAAAGTGTGGAGGAATGAGGTTTTTCATCATCAGAAGACACTTTATAATTTAGCACTATTAAATAAAATAAATACACCTAAATAAAATACCTGTGCAAACATCCCCACTAGTTTGTTACAATGCCAGTTCCTTATTCTATGATTTTTGTTACTGTTATTTTTAATTGTTTTATAACTTTCTGAGTTTGTGATGGAAAGATAATTTGATGTGTGAGATAATATATTCATTGTATTTGACATAAATGTATATTTTCTTGAAGAAAAACCTTAAATCTTTTGAAAAAAATTGCTGTGAGGGGTATAAATATACGCATAATTATGCATTAATTTGTGATGTAATGATATGACAGTATTCTATGGTACAGTTCTAGAAGTGTGTTGCATCATTGGGTGACTAAAGTAGAATGATAATAGAACCTCAGGAATTCATAGAACTTTTAAGACTTTCATGTGACGCTCAATTCGTCCCCTGAAAATTATTCCTGGCTGTCTTTTGTAGTGACCAGTATCCACTTGTGAGAATAGCTGTTTTATCACAGACTTCAAACTTAATCCACATGAAGCATTTTACTAGAGACTAAATACAAAAAATTATACATTAACACATTTATTTCCTGCATAATCCATCATTGAAAATGTGGAATTATAATTTCTTCGAATTTCAGGATATTCCTCTTTTCTGAATTTTGGGGGGAAATAATTTCTAGAGTTTTATTTGATTTTTCTCATTTTTTATCAGATTTATGTACAAATTTGAAAAAGATGGTTTACTTGTGTAGGTTGGTGTTCTTGGAGTTAACCGTTTTCCATTTTATTGGAGCCTGCCTTTAGTAAATGTAATTAAATGTAATAATTTAGTTTTGTATGTTATTGAGTATTAAATATCCTTTCATATTGTTGTTCTATAGGTGATGTCATTGATGGAAATTATTTTGTATCATATCATCTCCTTGATTTCTTATTTTGCTTTTGAATTCAGTGAACTGAATGTTGTGAAGCTCTTATGTTTTCATTATAATATGTGTATTTTTGCTTGTGTGACCATTTACCATTTACAAATGACATTGGCTTTCTCTGTTGTATATACCCAAGTAACATCCTGTTTTAACATTTCTTTATTATTGCTATAAGGTATGATATAAATGTGAAGGAGTTTGTTAAAATTGAATCTAATTAGCTTGGTATGGGTTACATTTTTTCATATTGAACATTTGAATGCAAAATTTTGTATGGATGAGAATTATTAGTTTGATAAGTATTATAATGTAGGAGATCCAATATAATTTTACAAAATATTTTAAAGGTTTAAATCTGTTTTTAAATGTATTAGATGATGTAAGAAAATTCTTTCTTTTGAAGTTGTATGTGGTTAAAAGCTTTTATCAGAGTGATGGCAGGTGTACCAGCATTGAAAAAAAAAGAACACAAGAGGATAAGATTGGTAATTACTAACTTTCATGAAATGTATTCAGTCATCTAAAGGGATTCTGGTATTAAAGTGGACTTCAGAATTTTGGACTCGGAGGTCGAAGTGGTGTGTTTTAGCCGATTCTAGAGGTACCCACAGTGCTGAGAAAGTCAGAATTTCAAAATGCAATCTGGAAGATGGACTACTGTGGTTGTGGAGATAGTGGAGATAGATTTTGTGATAACAGATTATTCATCACAAACAATAAAAGATTTTGTCACTCTGTCATTCTATTGAGGTATTTTTGGCTGCATGGCTGCCATCTTCAGTGCTGGGTTCTGTCATAAACAATGATTAATGCGGCATATGAAAGGGCCTTGTGCCTTAATAAAGCATAACAGAGTGACATAACCTTTTATTAATAAATAATTGTATCCGACCAGATTAAGCAGACAACTTTTTTTTATTGAAATATGTTACAAGTAGACATCAATTCATAAAAGACACATGAAACACATTTAAATATTATAATGTCTACACAAAATTTGGATACTACATTTTAATATTTTGATGTGTTTCATGTGTTTTTAAGAATTTATGTCTACTTGTGACATTTTCATAAAAAACAGTTGTATGCTTAATCTGGTCAGATACAATTATTTATTACTAATTTGCAGACGAGATGATGAACTTATATAAAACCTTTTATTGTTTATGGTGAACTACTGTAGGGAGTTCGTATTCTGTCAGTGCAATTGCTTAATTCAAGTTTAATTTAATAAACTAGAAATTGATTTAATGCACTAGAAACCTGACAATAATGGTGAGTGCTTTGTTTAATTCATTGGAAATTGCCATTAGTTCCTATTATCATAGAAATAAAAACAAGATTATGATTTATCTTATAAAAAAGATAAATCATGAAGAAAACTTGGATGATTTAAAAGTAGTAATTTATTATATTGCTGCTTCAGTAGATTCAAAATTATTTTGTAGGCTGTTTGTTTTTAAGAAGATATAAATATAGTACACAAAAAACTAACATTTTAAGAATTTGTTTGACAGTATTTCTATTAAACATGTTACAAAATCGTGTTGTGTCATGTATCTCCAATAGGAAGCTTTATACCAGTTTGATATTTCTTATCTCCCTAAATTGTAGTTATTTCACATAGTGGTTCAATTTCCAAGGAGACTAATCAGATTCATCAGTCAGGGTAAGTCAGAAGTTCGGAACATTGCCTGGTAGATAATATTGCACAGAATATGTTGTGTTAAGCCAAATTTAGGTACTATCATGATCGCCAATGTTTATTTGTTTTACTAGAAACCTAATGATGGTGGCAGATGTGTATGCTCTGCAATACATAGGTGGTGATTTTTTTCAATATTGCATACACTAAAACTGAAAAGATCCAATTTGATGAGTACATTTTTTTATATCATTTCCACCCGTCAAGAAATATTTCAGCCACATATTTTCTGAATCGACATTTGCATTTTATGTTTAAATTTATTATATTGTACATATATGAACAAAAATACCTAATTTGGTTAATGTAAAGTATAATAAGATGATATATAAATATAGGGATGCCTCCCTTCTTTAATTTTCATTTGCCACCTGCATGCTTAAACTTAAGCACCACCCCTTCTAACTTTCCCAGTATGTGTTTGCACAATTAACTGAATGTTATATTACTCCTTTATGCTGCACAAGAAAATGACATTTATTGGAACATGATGAAATTATTATTGTGTGGGTAGCCAAGAAGAGAATATATGTTCAAATATTGTTATAACTACCCTGAAAAACAAATTCTCGCTGATTACTTTTGGTTTCAATTTTAAGATCATGATGATAGTAAATCTATTGCATTTTCATGATGGGTATCTTCTGACCAAACCCAAATTATCAATAGTAAGTAGTATAAAATTAAATTGTTTTTTTTTTTGTATACCTGTTGCATGCAAATAAAAAAAAAGTCAAACTATCCCTTAACAGGTCCCGAAGGTGCCCAAGGGGTTCACGAAGGGTAGAGATCCCCAATTACTTGACCTTGGCATTGGAAGGAGGAAATGTGGTCAGCATCTCGCTCCGACCAATTTGATCCCCAGGATAGACCCTGGCACTCATTTTACAGCAGGCTGAATAGGCCTGGGAGTCAGTCTGGATATTGTGTTGAGGGATCGAACCCCGGCCATCCAGCCATCAACTCAGTGCTCTACCCACAGAGCCACACTGACTCCTACAGGAAAATCAGGAATTTATAATTTGTTATTTTTATATTGTTAAACATGCTTAAGAGTTTAAAAACTCATAAACAAAGCTGAACCTACTAAAAATTATGAAGTTAAATTAACATTTCATAAATTTGTTTTTTTGCTATCAATATTAGTAGTGTAGGATTTACCAATTTTTTTGTCTTGTGATGTGTATTATGGAAAATTATGAAAAAGAAAAAAGAATTCCTTTAAGTCCTTAACTTTTTCTGATTGGGTAAATTTGAATACATGTTTTTGACCATTATCACTGCTGAAACCTTGAGATTTTATGATGATTTGGATTTGGAATTTTTATCAGGAGAAAACATTTCAAAATTTTAACATTTTTATTTCTTTTAATCACTTGATACTATATAATAGGAATAATAAATAAAAAAAATAAAGTGAGGACTGAAAATGTTGCAATAATCCCAATTATTTCTTAGCAACTGGCATTATCCCCATAACCCTCTTCCAGAACCTTGAAAAATTGAACCTCCCTCGACAATTTTTCCTACCAATGCATGAGACTGTTATAACAAATGTTAAATTGTCCAAAAATGTTTGTAAAAATTTAAATATTTTGCTCACAGAAGGGAATGCTTGGAATGTGTCTTTGACCCCTGACGGTATATAATAGTGGTTCCCAGCCTCTTTGGTCTTCTGTTTTCTTTAGTACCATTTTTTTTTTTTAATGAAAATAGTACCCCCAACCTAAATCTTTCATTTTCATCACAGTACTCATCTCCTCATTGATCGAAGTTGACCTACAAAGGTAGTAATAAGATTAAATTGAGTACTGTAGACATTAAGGTGGCTGGTAAAAATAGAAAGTTGGTTCTACATTTTACATGCGGACTTCTGTGACCTTTGTAAGCAAGTCTCCAGATTGTTATTGTTGAAATAATTTGAACAAAATGGTGATTCTGCTGTTAGAAGATACTCGGTAACAGTTAAATTAGCATTAAACTATTCTTGTTTTGCAATAAATATTTTTGTTTTTAGAATGTGACCTGTTTGGAAGGATGTTAGATCTCATGCATTCTCCAAGTGAGAAAAGGTTCCCCATCCCTGGTTTTTGCAGTCCCTTTTATTGTGTTTCTGATTCACTACTTTGAAAGTATACATTGAAAGCTATTGTTTTGTGGTCTTGTTAAAATGTATGCTTTATCAACTTTTTATTGAATACAGTGGCGTACTAATTACTATCCATAAATAAAGGGATATTACAAATTACTATCCATACTAACCCTGAGCATAAATAAAGGGATATTACAAATATTATTTTGATATGTGATGTATGTAGTAGTATTTAATTTTATTCTTGAAAATTTTTATGTACACAGATATGGGTAATCGATTCCAAGGTTTAATTTTTATATTGGCTAAGATGTATTTAGTTGAGATAAGCTCCATTTCATAGTTTTGTTATTTGTAGTTTCACATTGAGTCACTTGAGCTAAGGAATGGAGAAAACCCTAAATCCTTTTAAATTCCTATTTGTTTTACTTTATTTGACTAATTAAGCCCTAATAACAAATTTTGAAAGTTGGATAGTAAATCCTGATTCTTGTACCCTCTCATTTGCTGCAAAAACCTATTGCTTCATTTAATTTTAATAAATTCCCTCCTGAGGAATTCTGAACTGTAAGACAAGTTCTGAGAGATGAGATATTTGTACGATAATGTAATCAACCAGTGAATTTTGATAAGTGTTATGGCATTAATTGCAGAACCCGCATAGGATGTTGGGTTTTCAGAAAAATATTTATGATCTCTGTTGCTCATTATACTTGATTAATTTTGAAATAGATTTATACTGGAATAAGAGATCTTTGAGGATTCTTTCGGTATACTCTTATTTATTTTTATCAGTATTACATGCATAGCCTGGCAATATCCGAAGTATTCCTATTTAAGTTTTTGTGAATTAAGTGGTAGTTGGTTTAAAAATACTTTGGTAATGTGATTGTTGATTTTGTCTGTGATGCACGATACCAAGGAAAAAGGTTTATGTGAAAGTTTGATAGTTTAGAATTTGCTCTTTTCTTGTGAGCAATTCTTGGCTTGGATTTGTAATGTATCATGTGACATTCTTTGTATTTTATAATATGTTCTTGAATTCAAGAACGTACCCATGTATCTTTATTTACATGTTGCAACTGTGTGTGTATTTGTAGATATAGGGTTACAAAACAGTTTTGCATATTCTTAATTATTTAAAATGTCTGTTTCGTGCAGACTGCAGAGGGAGGTGATTTGAATAGTCCCTATGAAGGGTGGGAGATGACAGATTTGGCTCCAATTGATAATTCTAATATGAAATCAGTTAGCATGTATAACTGGAGAGAGTCACGCTGGATTAACTAATAGTTTACAGGTGACATAATTTTTAGGTTAGAATAACTTTTGAATTATAATTCCTCAAAATTTTATACATTTTTTTTTCTTTGTAGCCTGGAAGTGTAAGAAGCTGATCTGGGTGGGTGGATACTGAATGAGAACCTCTGGTAGAACGAGAAAGTGGTGAGAAAATTCTTGTTACTTTTGCCCTCGTTAACTAATTACTACTGTGCACATGGATTTCAGTGGCTGTTATACCTAGGAATTTCAGCATTTAATGTTTGGATATTATATTAAATAAAAAGATGTTGCCTTGCAGCATTTTACACTCATGGAATTCCTCAGGGCTCCACCCTGGGACCCATACTATTTCTTCTATATATTAATGACATCCCATCCATCATCAAAAACCACAAAATTGTACTTTTTGCTGATGACACAAACATCTTATTCCATGCCAAAACTGCTGAAAACTTATTTAACACTACCAAATCCACTATCGCCACCCTAATCCAATGGTTCCAACAAAATAAACTCATAATAAACACTGACAAAACTTGCATAGTTTCCTTCCATATTCCTTATTCATCTAAACAACACAAACCTAACATCAAATTTTATGGTAACCACCTCATCTTTAAACAAACAACACAGTTTCTGGGACTTACTATACAAGATAACATGAAATGGAACTGTCACCTAGAAACACTGAATATGAAACTCAGCACAATAAACTATGCCATTAGAGTTCTAACAGCAAATTGCACAACAGATACCCTTCGAACAGTAAACTATGCAAATGTCCATTCCATTCTAAAATATGGTATAATATTTTGGGGACAAGCACCAGAAACAAAACAAACGTTTTGTTTACAGAAAAGAATAATACAAACAATTACCAACACTAATAAACTTTCTATTTGTAAACCATTATTTGAAAAGTTGAAAATACTTCCATTGCAATGCAGGTACATTTTTGAAACTTTGTACTTTGTAAAAAAGGATCTAGTAGACAAAGGACCACTCTATAGATTTAATTCCACTGTTCATGTTCACAATACTAGACAGGCCAGAAATATCCATCTACCACAGATAACATCCACTTTTAGAGAAAAAAAGCACTTATAATGCAGGTATACAGCATATAATGCGTTACCACTAAACCTAAAAAACATCAATACACTGAACCCATTCAAAACAGAACTCAAACAATTCTTACAACAGAAACTCTACTACAGTGTACAAGAATTCCTCAATGGCAATAACTAATGTATGAAATACAATCTGTTGCAGGTAATCATTAGAACAAAGGTGCAGAAGGTGACCTATGATGAAGGAAACTATCTAACAACATTAAATTATGCTGTTTTTGCATAAATATAGACCTCGACATAAATTAATAAAATAAAAGTAAAATAATAGAACTCCTACCATAGATATCTAATAACTCTAGCCTAAATAAATATTAATATTCTGTAATAGTAGAAAATAATTGTATTTTATGTTAAATTCTACTTAGCCTAAGGTAAATGAATATGGTTAAATGTATCAAAATTAATATAATGTTGTAATTCTTATATGTAAATATTATTGTTTTTGTTGTTAGTTCTATGACTCACCATATATCTTTGTTATGATCTGTGTGGTTCAATAAAATATTATTATTATTATTATTAATATTATTATTATTATTTTTACTATATATTAATACATCATTAATAGCTTATGAAACAAATGTATGTAAGATATCTCAAGACTTGTGTGCACAATCACATAATTATAAAGCAATGAAATTATTACCAATTCTTTAACAATAAAAATGTGTGGCTTGTTAGTGGGTTAAATATGTATACTTGGCTATTTATGAGTTAAGAAATAGCTTATGAGAAGAGAATTGAAAGTCTGAGTTACTTCATCTTTGTATTGCTTTATTTGTTGTCATTAATTACACAGTACCTGAAATAAATAACAAAAAGCCTTAGTATTCAGTATAACTTTTATATTATTGCATTTGTGTTGTAGACGTATTACAATATTTTGCAACTCATTAGTAACGCATCCTTAATTTTACTGAGAGAACATCTTAAATCACTAAATTCTTGATTTCTTAAGGGATTTCTCACAGTCCAGTCTTCATAATATAACAAATTACTGTACATCTGTCTTGTTTTATCCACACAATTTCCTATTTAAAGGGATATTAACCAAAATGAATGCTGGATCAGTATGTTTATGAGGTACTGAGTTAAAATTGCTCTCTTTGATGTCGTTGTCCTCCTAAGTATTCCAAATTACATCTCATTTCTATTTATTTTCAGGTCAAACAAGTTTAATTGGTTGTTAATTTCAATTTCTGAAGTGAATTTTATTCCACAGTTTTGTAGTAAAAAGTAGTTTCAGCACATTTACCATACTTTTAACATTTACTATTACAATTTCATCAACATATCTGTACTACATTCACAAGTAAGCTTTTGAAACTCTTAAAAGATTGCTCATAAAAGTTTGCCAAAAAAATATAATGGATTCCCTTTGGTCAGGTTTTTTCTTTTGTTCATAGAAATTCTGTCCAAATGCACAATAATTTTGATTGATGCACATTCCATATTTTAAAAATTCCAAGAATTCAACAATAATTTTCTCTTAAGTAGTAGATTGTAGCCAAATTTATCTAATAAGCATGGAAATCAGTCTGTGTCTTTTGGAATATTGGGAAATAGTGAGTGAAAAATCAAATGAGAATAAAATGTCTTCTGTACTTCACTGTATATCCTTTATGATCTAATTGATAATATTTAAGAATTGTTTACTATGCATAAAAAATTCTTAAATATTATCAATTAGATCATAAAGGATACAACTTTGGGCAGTTCATGAAGTTTTCTTCATAATAATTTTGATAACTTGCAGGTTGGTGCTCCAATATTATTTATGATGCTAATCCCATGATTATGAATTTTGAGGAGATCATAAATATTTGGAGTTTTTTGGATTACGCTTGTAAAACTTTGCCATTGTTCTGTTAGCATTTGATTGATTGTTCCCTGATATAAGCAATGTTTCTTATCATTTTGGACTATTTAGTACTTTTCGTCACTTAATCCTAATTTAAAATTTTAAATGATTATCCAAGTTCCACTTGTAAATAGCAATTGCTATATCTGCAACATATTGCTGAATATTTCTACTACAGGAAAACTTGTATGGTCCCCCTTAAAAATTGAGAAAGAACAATTGCTGTTCAAAACATTTACCTCTCATCCAGCCTTTCACCAGTAATTTCAGAAAATCTTCCAAAAACACAAAATGCAATTGGTACCGCAAAATCACTTCCATGTTGAGACTTTTCCACCAACAGTAATGTTTAAGAAAGGTTCAAACTTAATGTTCATCAAAGGACTTACTTTGAAAAATTAAAATCCTGTTAGTTGAACTTCAAAGGTACAACAGAGAAGAATTTTATTGTAAGAAATCATGCAACCAGTCATGTTCGGAGTTCAGGAGGAAGGTCTCCCAAAAATATTTTTCCATGTGAGGTAAATTGAGTGAATCTGTGTCGTGAAAACTTGATTAATGTAATTTATCTTATTATTAATATTCTTATTCACAATTTATTGTGTTTGCATTTTTGAAAAGAGTACTGAGGTAAAGTGCTATATTGTTACTGTTGTTGCCCTTTGGTTGTGTGTGGGAGGATTTTAATCATTGTTTTTGTGTACATTTCTTTTTTTATTTTTTTTATTTCAATGTGTTGCTTTCTTTCATAAATATTTATTAACATAAAATTATTCCTTTTAATCTAGCCTCTAGTCAGTTGGAGGAGGCTTGTAAGAAACATGACGAGCGTAAGCTGCAACGTCGAAAGAATTAGAAGATTGTTGTGCCACAAAACTTTCTGGAATTCCCATGAAACTAGGAGCAAAGAAGATTAAGTGGGAATATGATATGTAAACTGAGCATTTATGATTATTTCTAAATTTTATGGATTACATGATGGATGGTTGAATCAACCAAACCATTATTGGACAGAATTTGGAGATTTAGCCCTTCATGCTTGCTTTCCTGTGATTCATTGTTCTCTTTCTCTCTGAAGGTATTGGTGTTCACTTGTTGAGTGTTCATTTGTTGAGTGTTCATTTGTTGAGTGTTCATTTATTGAGTGTTGAGTGTTCATTTGTTAAGTGCTTCCTTTAAGTGAAGTGAGTGAAATAATGACTGTGATAGACTGACATTGATCAATTAGTGAATTTTGAAAGGACTCATTTTATTTGTGATTTTGCAAGACCCAGCATTGTTTTTCAACCTCCTTTTCCAACAGATTTGTAAGTTTCATGTAGCTTGTTATCAAATACCAAATCATTAAATTGGGAGAAGATATCTCAACATAGAGAATCTTTCTGCCTGGGAAACTGACTTTTATTGAACAAAACTGTTGAATCACATTCTCCAGGCACTGTTGTAAAATACAATGATGTTAAGAATTGAAGCATTTGCTCTATTTTGACTTGACAAGTTGCTCATGCTCTGGCTGCTGTTCTTTGAGGCCTCATGATATTGCTTGAGTGGAGTTGATGATACTAGTTCATGCATCTGAACAAGCAATCAATGTATTATTAAGTTAAGATATTGTGTTGGGGAGGATCCCTGTTAATGCTTTTATAAACAACTTATCATTAACTAAAATAAAATGAATTGTAAGTATAAGTGAGACTAAAAATCACATAATTGAGGAACGTTTTGTCAAACTTTTCTTAATTTTATAACATTTTGTTTTGCATAGAATAAGCAAGCAGGAATATTTAGATATATTACAAAATTTGACTGAATACAGTGCAGTGTTTGTAGTATTTCCCACAAGTTTTAGAAATTTCACACTTTTTTCTAAATCCTTCAATTATAAATAAACAATTACTAAGAACTCAACAACGTTAGTGAAATTGAAACTTCTTACTAATTTTGATTGCAACCGAATTGTAATAATCAATGCATTTCTTTATAATTTTCTAAGAAAAATTTCAACTGTAGATGTATTTTGACAATTGGTGCATCTGAATATTTGTTCAACTATCTTCAGTCACACAAGTACAATCAGATACACTCTTTTGTTCTGCAACACATACTTGATTTATATAGGACATAGAAGGCAAGCTAAATTACAACTTGACAATTTTGGAGAAAGGTTCACTAATGAATGAATTGATTGGAAACTTACTGTGTATAAATAGAAAACAAATAATACATATTTTGTATAAAAAGTAATGAGACTAAGTTCGGGAAAAAAGTTATTGAAGATTTTGCTTCAAACCACAAAAATTCTAGAAAAAAGGGACCACACTTCTGCCAATGTTTGTTACATTCCAAGGCCTTTTCCGGAATGCCCATCAAGCAGCGCGTCAAAGTCTCTTTGTTGCGATTCCGTTGTGGATCAGGTAATCATTGACCAGGAGTGGATTGGTTCATTGTCATGATGTGGCAATTGGTAGTAATGCCTGATCTCACTCGTTTAACCCTTCTCAGGGGCAGATTCAAGATTNGGGGGGGGGGGGGGGGGGAAGGGAGCAGTAGGTTGGCCAGAAATCCCTCCCCGTGAAAGAAACTTCATTCAACTGCACTTTACAACATTCCAATGCATAACATTATTAATGTTATTACTATTATTTTTAATATTTTTTATTCCAGAGGGGAAAATGCATTGTGCACCTTCAGGGATGGGGTTGGATATCCCTGGTGTGTGGGACTCCCACCCACTAAAAAACTCTCTCTTCGTATGCTCATACTTTTCTCCACGAGAACCAACAATCACATCTCCAAGATATAACTTTACGGAGAGATAGGCGTTTAGCAGAACTTATACGTCGCTTTATTTTCTCAGGCATTCTTCTTTTCTTTGCATTACGAATATAATAAATTTGTGGATGATGCTCCACTTCTTCGCAGAGCAGAGGATGATGCTCCACTCCTTTGAGTATGCCATGCTGTACACACAAATATAAATCTACTTCTCCATGACTTATATTGAACCACAGTTCAATAACTGGAATCAGTTGATGAGTTCACCTTCCTTTGGGACCTCGATTCCATCTTTCCTGCCATTCTGGTAGGTTCGTACACGTTTCTTGATGGCTTCTATCGTCAAGCTCGGAGGTCCTTCGCGAATGGAAACAGTGAGCTCCTTCATATTATCATGTGCCTCGCCACCTGATATATAGGGGGAAGGCTAGATAGTACATATATCGCGCTTCCGAAACTACCCGGTATGCTGCCACTATCCTCAATACCAATCATCTGTGGATTTGTGAATACTTCAGTCTTGTAGCTTGTATCTGTAGCGTTACAACATTTTAGAGTGGGCTGCACACGAGATCATCTTGAGTTTATACTCTCTTGGTCCTCCTACGTTGGGCATAATTCTGGCGAGGTTTGATACTGTTTCTGCTGCCTTGCCAGCCATCTTGCTAATCTGTGATCAATCTCCACACCCAAATACGTAATTTCTTTCTTCTACAAGATTTGTATTCCGTCCACGGTGATTGAAGGGAATCTGAATGCTCGTCTATCCATAACTACGAAGGCGAACTCAAAAGTAAGGTTCCTTATTTTTTTAGAAATATAAGAAAATATTTATTTTCGTAGCAATTTACATGGTTGTAAAGCATAAACATTGAGATATTTTTCAACATAGTCTCCATTTCTATCCAAGCATTTTTGAAGACGGTGCTCCAACTTTTGTATCCCCATGACGCAGAACTCCGCCGCCAACTCGTTAAGGAAGCGAGTAACGTCTTCTTTGACTTTATCGTCGGTCCGGAAGCCTAGTCCACCCAAGTGTTTCTTCAATTTCTGGAGCGAGTNGGGGGGGGGGGGGGAATGACAGTGCAACCAAATCCTTTCAGTAGGTGCTCCGTTTGTCGAGAGACGTGGGGTCGAGCGTTATTGTGGAGAAGCATGACTCCTTTGCTCAGTTTCCCCCTCCAACGGTTCTGGATCGCCCGTCTGTTTCCTTATTGTGTCATAATACCTGTTTGAGTTTATCGTCGTTCCCCCCAGGGGATTTACATTTAGTAAGTACGTGTTTGGCAAACACGGGGCTCCGAGCTGAGTCTGGCATTACTTCCACTTGTGCGAGGCTCCTTCCTTTCTCTTTCCTGACCTTACTTGTTTTACCGTTATGAAAGGAAATACAGTACGACTAAAATAGCATTTGGACATCAAAAAACGAAAATATTTTTCCGTATTATTTTTACTTACAATAAAATAAAATAAAAGTTATTTTAGGGGAATAACTATATTCTCTGATTCATAATAAGCGTTATTTTATAGAATTATATAAATATATAAAAAACTAGTTCCTAAACTTATCGTGGTCCAATTTTTATGACTTTCTTTAAAATAGTAATCTGAATGTTTTAAATAAAAGTGTACACTTTTTAATACTGATCATTAATACGAAATATGTCGATTGTCATTTATTTCTTGATCTTCTGAGATTCCTTCTATTTTTAAACTCGTTTATTACACAAATAGAATTGGGTATTGGTGGTTTATGACATGAAGTCTTAGATTTTTGAAGTCTCTTTATTCAGTGATAGAGAACGTTACTCCTAATGTGTCAGACACAAAAATTATACTAGAAAAAAAAACATTTTAAGTCCAAATTATATGATTTTTGAACTTAAATATCTTTTAAGAACCCTAGAATATTTGGTTTAAAGAATAAGTTACACTGAGGTCAAGTTGAATTATTCTGAAAAAACAATTTTCAAAATTTTTGTTGTTAAATACTGAAATAGGTAAAAACTGCTGCAAATGATAGCCCATTCATTAATTTCGTTGACCTTAAAATTCAATACACGTTCTTGATACTTCGGATAAAAATAGCTTGTAGTAGAAAGCAACAGTCTAAAATTTCGCCAAAATTGGTTAGTTCGCTTCCTACGAACGTGGGTAAACAAAAGTTTTTGCAAGTACTGTTACGGTTAGTCGATTATTTAAAACGCAGGGAACTAAAATACCTAATTGAATATATCAATATGGACTCTTATGCATTGGTGTCCGAGGACAAAAGACGGGTGGGAGGGGGCGTTAGGGAGCTCCGGGTTGGTTCACATCATATTATTGTAATACATACTTTTGAAGAAGTAATTTGTTCATAATTTCAGCAAATATGATAAAATACTGTGTATGGTTCAGTAGAGTTTTCCAAATCTTAAATTACTCATATCGTAGGGATACTTTATGCGCTTATGGTCTTGAAAAAAGCAGGCTTCAAGAAATCACAATCTAATTTAAAGCTGAGCTTCTTGTGGCAAGATGACGTTGCAGGTAGCTAACGCTTGTAAACAGTGAACTTACGCGGATCGTATCTTCCCGGATATTAACCAAAACCTAAAAGTGGGTCGGGATTCAAAACGCGAGAAACGAAAATAGTTTTAGAATCTTAAATTCAACATATTCTTGATACGAACCGGATTTTTTTCGGTTCTCTTCGGCTCGGTTCATCGAAATTTGAAGAGTTCTATTTTCAACGACGCTGGAACCCGTATCCGTGAATCTAGGATATTTTTTCTCTTGGAACTAAGCTACGAGTACGAAAACTTATGTGGCTCAGGAATACACGTCTTTCTGTCACTTGTTTCTCTGATAATTCATCCCGAAGATTTTTGTTTCATTGCAAACTTATAAATACTATACACAAGTGTTAAAAAAACCGAACTATTGCAATTGTATTAAGATCAATTGACTTCTGTTTATTTCGAAATAGAATCGATACAGTTCAAATAGAGGCACATAATTATTTACTTATAGCAGAAGAGAGATCACTTGGGACTACTTCAGGCAAATACAAAAACAATGCCGGAGAACGAAGATAGCCGCCGTGAATAAAACTACTTTTTTTAAAAACTTAGCTGACTGCTGCTTTAAGATTATTCAGCTCTCGTTTTAATGTACAATGAATCTATACAAAAAAATTAACAATTTAACTTCATTTTGTGCAACTTAAGACCGATTTACGGCAGTGGTTTAGTCACAAATTTGTGTTATTCAAGGATGAGCAGTTTCCGAACATGGCCACCAGAGCGTTCTTCAATTTCTTTCAGACGCCATTTTGATTGTCGGAAATTAAGCATTATAAATTGAGAGCCCGATTTTGAGATTAACAGGTGGGAAAGTTAAATTTGTATTGAAGTCCAAGATTGTAAAATCGTTGGATATTGACTTTTAAATCAATATTCCTAGAAAGGACTCTGGACTGATACAAATAGAACAACGTATCCCAGGAATCTAACGAATCGGCAGTGAAATATATTTGCTTTCTATTTAGACAACGAGAAATAGTACTTGGCGTTTGACCTCCCGGTCCTGAGTATACTCCCTCCCCCGTGTTCGGCTAAGACCCACGGGTCTCGAACTCATCTACATCTCGGTTAGTTCGGCTAGACCTCACGGTCCTGACTAACTGTCTCCTCACCTTGGGTTTCCGACACATCCGGTACTCATAACTGCGCGTTGGTACTCAGTCCGGATGGAGGTCCCGAACGAGGCGCTACTACGGGGCTCATCTCAAATAGGAGCTTGTGGGCGTCGCTCTGGAGTCACTATGTAAGTGGTCGTAGAAGTTACAATAAACTGCTGTTGCCATAACTGGACTATCCCTATTACGTTGATTCATCTCATCCTTCGCTAGACCTATAAGAAGTAGGGATAACTCCTAGATTGAATGCCCTTCTTAGTGAGGAGACGGGGGTCGCACGACCTCCCTTTCGCTTAGGCAGTTGGAACCCGCACAGGGTGCCTTGGCAAGGAAAATCACGCCACCCCCCCTTCTCCACCCTCACGACAAATGGCGTCAATGTGAGGTTCATCTCTTAGAAGCATAGCAACATCTTTCCCTCTTCACGACAATGGCGTCAGTGCGGGGTTGCTTAGCTATTTCCCTTCCCTCCTTATGACATACATAACATTTTAATATGTTATCTGGCGGTGTGGTTAACCGCAATTTAAGAGATTTCTGTAAGAAAAAATAATTAAAAGAAAATCCTTTGATCAAATTTCGAAAAATTTCCAATAGTTATATTTTGGCTCTTATACCCAGCATACATCATATTCAATTCATGAAAAATACAATCATTAGTATAAATCACGATCAGAATTTTGCTATATCATTGAAGAGAACAGAAAAAGTCGACCAACGGTTTGGTAGGAATCATTGTTCACATACGGACAGACAGCACTAGCAAAACACTTTTTATATTATAGAAGCAGGCAGACCCCAGCATTACAAATTCGAGGGTTATTTTTCATTACTTCTTTTGTCTAGAAATTTTGAACGAGAGTAATTTTTTAAACCAATAAAACCAAATTATAATACAAAATATGTAATGTAGTTGCAAATAAGGATTTGTCAAGTAATAAACTTTTATTAGCTCTTGATGACATTACATTTTGTATCTTGTAGTTAATTTTTCTTTTTGTTCTATTTAATCGAAACGTTTATCTCGGTCAGCGTTGTGCCTTTGGAGCTCCGCCCCAGCAAAATCACTGTTGGGATTCACCCCCAGATGCTTTGGGACTTCGCCCCATAATTGGTTGTTTTTGGTACACTTGTTATTCCCTTGATATTACAACATGTAGCGAACTATAATTATTCTCATGTTAGGAGTGTGCTGAAATGTTAATTCGTCTCTCCCTTAGGGTCCTTGATCGGAATTGATGGGATGGTTCCTCGTTTGCTTCCGAAGGGAAAATTAGTTTATTGTCCTTTACGTGGTCACACGCAGTTTGTAACTGATTTTTTGACAGTAAAGTCTATTTAAGAGTGATTATTAGCATGGAATACATAAAATTGAGATTTCGCACACCACTGAGATGAGAGTTTCACGGTGTAAATATTTTTATTGCAGTATGAGTGTATTAAACCCTCTAAAATAACGTCACAGAGTGAGGAACATATTTTATTCTATTGATTAATGACTAAGATCAAATAAATAAAATTCGTAATTATATGTTTTAGTCTCATAATGCTTTGATCAAATCATTTGGAGATTGAGAGATTTCTGCAAAGATCACATTCAGCTTTTCAGAATTATTATAAGAAAAAGTAATATGTTCGAAAATATCTTTGGCGGAAAAGAATAAATACTGCCAACCGAACTGACAGAAATAGCGGGAAACAAGGATCAGAATAACTTCTCGTTTTCTATCTCTGATAGAGCTGAGTAATATGTATTAACGACCTTATTTTATGAATTTTATTGGGAAGAATCAAGTATTTGTAACTTTGTTAACGGCTATACATCGATACTATAACACAGTACGACGTGAAATATTATAATATTATTATATTTTACCTTAATGTGAGTGTTAATGCCCGTCCGAATAGAAACATACAACTCCCCTGACGAAGAAATCGAAATCACAATTGTTATACATATACTCCAAGTCATGTAACTTTGCCAAAATTATGCAATATGGCTGCCTAATACGAATTGCCAACTTCTACAAATTCAAATCATATCCCAATAAATATTTATAGTAAAGACAAATACGACTATTTTATGTAAAATAATACAAGTTAATAACACAAAAAACTAAGACACAAGGTAATATTCGTTCCTCACGCTCGATGCAGAAAGAACAGAATAGCGCCACTCGAGCAAGAGCATTGAATTGGTGACCGATTTTGGCGATAGATTTAACATATCAGAAAATCGAATGTGCTATATAATAAGACCACGTTAAGGACAACAAAGTAATTTACTGAAACTAATACAAAACTAACCTTAAAATAAAGACAAATATAAATAAAGTAATAAACATCGTGCATTTCCGTTAATTATTTTTTGTCTTAAGTTGAATTTCTGGAAGAAAGGAAACATGACTTGGAGTAAACATCAATCAATCTTTGATTCCGGATAGCTGCATTATTAATTCAAGTGCTTTTGCAAGAAATATTTGTAAGAAAAACGTCACCACTTTTAATTTAAATTTACCAAACCCCTCGTGTATGAAGTGGCATAAACGGAAAATAAAATTGTGAAAGAAGAGGAATTATAAGTCTAGCCAGAAGCGATGGTTGACTATTTTTTATTTCAGTTACATTTAGGTTAATAATTTCTTTGTTCACTTTTTAAAATGATATTTCTCTTTGAAATATTACGAATTAAAGCTGTTCTAATTTTCTAAGCATCGTCTTATTTTTTTCGCAATATTTCTCTCCGAAAGAACTTATAATTACGAATTTTAACCGCTTTTAAAAATACTGAGTCAAACAGCAACGTTCGCTACTGTACCATTTGTACGATAGAGGTATAACATACAAGAAAATCTCCCCTTTTCGCCCCCAGGGGACTTACATCTAGTAAGTATGTGTTTGGTAGACACAGGACCCCGAGCAGAGTCTGGCATTACTTCCACTTGTGGAAGGCTCCTTCCTTTCTCTTTCCTGACCTTCCTTGGTCACCTCTTGTTCTTTTCGATCCCGACGCTACTTGGTTACGAGGGCTAGGGTATCTTTCATTTTCCGTTTTTTTAATATGTAATATTTTGAGATATTGTAATTCAGGAGGGTTTTTAGTGGGTATGGTTGACTCATTCGGCGAGTCCCACACGCGGGGAGAGTCATGTTGGCTTTCCTTAGTGCGTAACTGCATTTTCCCTACTTGTACAAGATTTTCGGGCTCTAATGACCTCGATGTCGACGAGCCGTAAAGACCCACAAAAAAATCTCCCTTTTTCCCTTTCATAAAATAATTACAGGTTTGTTTTATCTTAATATGAAAAATAATAAAACAAATTAACTGAACTTCGAAAAACTCAAAGTTTGTGCGCCAATTTATATTTCTCGAACGCCGATATAAGCTGGATATAATATAGGCTATTCCGAAATAATTCACCAATTTTTAAATTTTTTCTGTAGCTGAATAGTGTAAAAATAAGTTTTTTTTAAAGGAAAAGAATGGATACTTTTATCTACTAAAATGATTTGGTTAGGTACCCACATTTTACCAAGTTAATGGAAATAATAACAATAAATATAAAACCACTGACTACTCAAGATATTTATAAAGTCCTTTTTTTGTTTATCCTCTGCCAGTAAATTCTGATAATTTTTTTTCCTAATAATTTTCAAAATCATGTCTTAAATCTTCCCCCTAAAAATTTTGAAGTCATATGCCTAGTAAGCTTAATAAGAAGTGCGGCTACGGTCATGGAATAGGTAAAAGTACCCCGTTGAGTTATTTTGCATAACTTGAGTAGTGTGCGAGTATTACTTTTTACTGAAATCCGAGACAGTTATTATGCCCAATATTTTCCAGTAATATCAACTAATTGCGAATTCTAAAACTATTACTAATACTTACGTAAAACTGTGAGCAGGAACTCAAACAGAAGTCTCGAAAGTGAAAGGTACCAGTAGTTTTGTGAAGTAACTTTCTGGAGGCACGAAATCTAAAAATTTGAAATCTAAATATCGATCCATTTTAAATGTTTTTGAAACAATGCATGTTTATTTTTGTTAAGTAAACAACATTAAGTATTCTTAAGAAATCACTTATTTACACAAAAGGTTGTGTTTAAAAAAATACGTACCTATGACATATGGTCCAATACAGTTTACTTCTTCCCAGAATGAAAATCGGGCACAATATACGTAAACTTGAAATAATTTTAATGACAAAATTCGTCCTCACTAGTGATAGCACAATGACCAAAAACGAAGAGATGCTATAATTGTAGGATGTGTACGACGTATCAGATCAATTCTAGATACAGGGCCTAACATCCCCACTCATCATTGATTCAAGAAGTAAAAATTGATAAACAATTATTTTTTTGTTACTTTAATTTTTAAATTGTTTCGTAGGTTTATTCCACGAATACATAATTTGCGATCCCATTTAATTCCCTCTAGTCCAACCATCTTATCTCAAACTTTTGTTTCACTGATTTCAATACATAAAAAATATTAAAAATTTGTTAACAAATATTTTACATGTACAAATTATTACCAAACTATAGGTTATTCTGAGCATAGTGTTTAAAAATCATAAGAGTTGAAAAAACACTAAATTCACGATTTATTGTTACAATAAACACGCCCCTAGACAAAGCCTAGAGAACCTGTATAAGAAATCCGCCTCTACCCGAAGGAAAAACGGAGAAAAACCCGGGCCAGGATGGGGCTACAGAATTAATGTACACAACCGTGCCAAAGTTGAGTACACATAAAACTAAATTAATATGAGCCATACGGCAACACAACCATGCAAGAAAATAGTTTTTGAAATTGTTATAAGTTATTTAAAAAGTGCTACAGCAATGGCGTGACGAATGACGAATTTAATTTAACTTTTATTAAAATCAATAAATTCTTTTACAGTGTAGAAGCACTGGTGCAGGAGGTAGTTTTTAACCGCGGATTTGAAGATATTCAATTTCATAATGTCTTTTATATTCTTGGGCAGGGAATTATATAGAACGATTCCCGAATGATAAGGTCCTTTTTGGCAAAGAGTGGTTGACACTCTAGGGCGATGAATATTACTACTATTGCGTGTATAGTGTTCGTGAACGAGACTGTTTCGTATAAAGAAAGGGTGGCACTTCAGTAATTCGGTCTTAACAAACACGACTGTTTCATAAATATAAATGCAGGGAAGTGTTAAGATATTTAATTCCTTGAATAAAGGTTTACAAGAGTTTCGGGGGTGAGATTTACAAATTATCCGAACTATCCTCTTCTGAATTCTGAAAGTTTGAATACTCTGACCGGAATTACCCCAGAAGGTAATGCCGTAACGTAAATGGGAGTAAACGTTTGCAAAATATACGCAACGGGAAATACGTGGACTAACTGCGTTAACTAAGATTCGGAATGCGTAACACAATTTGCTTAATTGGGAATTAAGATTGTCAATGTGACAATTCCATTTGAGGTTGTCTTGAATATGGAGACCTAAGAATTTTGTATTTGTAACAGTTTTTAATTGTGTTCCGTTTAAAGAAAGAGAAACCTGGGGTAAAGATTTTGTGATACTATTGTGAAATGACATAGACACTGTTTTGTCAGTGTTTACAATGAGACGATTTGCATGGAACCAAGTCGAAAGGTTAGACAAAACTTTTTGAGCATTGGCGTGTTTACATAGTAAATTAGTGTCATCAGCAAAAAGAACCATTTTGCAATCTGATGTGGATGATGACATGTCGTTCACATACAATAAAAAGAGTATAGGGCCGAGAATTGATCCTTGGGGTACTCCGCAAGTAAGTGGCTTTGTTTCTGAAAGACAACGCTCAAGTATTTTATTTTTAGTATAGGATATTTCTACTTGTTGATATCTATCTTTTAAATAAGAAGTTAGCCATTGATGTGGAAGTCCACGAATGCCTAAAGAATGCAATTTGGTAAGGAGAATTCCGTGATCGATGACATCGAATGCTTTGGATAAGTCAAGAAAAACACCCTGAGGATTTTCTCCACTGTCTAGAGATGTGGTAACATCGTTTAAGAAGGAAAATATGGCGCTTGTAGTGGAAAAGGATTTCCTAAAACCGTGTTGATCGTCAGAGAGAATGTTATATTTTGATAAAAAATCTAGAAAACTCTTATAGAACAATTTTTCTAGGATTTTTGAGAAAGTGGGTAGTAGAGATATTGGTCGGTAATTTCCAATATTAAGTTTGTTTCCTTTCTAGTGAAAGGTTTCACTTTAGCTCTCTTAAGTATTTTAGGAAACACCCCTTCCGATAAAGAACTATTAAAAATATTTATTAGTGGATTTAATATAGCTTGGGACGAAAAATTAACAATAAACTCAGGTATATCATCTACACCTGTTGAAAATTTGTTTTAATGAGCTGATGATTCTCATGACTTCACTGGCGTTAGTTTCGGAAGTGAACATAGAATTGGGCACGTGGGTGGATATAATTGGAGGACTTATAAAACCCTATTAACAAACTCAATAATTTTACTAAATGTAGTTTTGATCTGAGCAAACACAATTGATAAACCACATCGTTTTTAAAGTTCAGAATTGTTTTGCTGGATTTAAGCTGGTCACCGAAGGTGAAACTTTCGTTATTTAATTCAGTAGGATTTCATGTTTTATATTCTGAAATAACACCACTTTAGAATGCATCGATCGGTAAGGCAAACATAATTATGGAGAGAGATCGCAGTAACAAATTTACTATCAGTCATTCCTTATATTCGTTTAGAAATATTGTGTTTCAACACTCAATATTAGATCCCACTCTAATCCATATACCGTATTGATTTTCGTTCAGAATGTTAAAATACACTTTTAATTATAATTAGTTTGATATGAGTAAATGATAGGGTTGGTTGTCCTTGTTGGTTTCATTCAAAGGCTCACATGGCGACTAATACATGTTGTCTCTAATGCAAAATCAGCAATATCAAATTTAAGTGTTTCTAAAGTGGGAATTGGAAGAGACACATTACAAAGTGTGAATAAATACAGTTATGCGAGACTATTGTATAAAAAAACTTAATACTTGAAGAAGCTAGTGTATATTAAAATAATAACGAACTTATAAAACGTTGTCCAATTTCGATTTTCTTAACATTGTATGATTCGATTTTTTTTCAACATAAATAAAAGTAATGCGAAGACGTTCGAATATATCAGATGATAAGGAAATGAACTGCGTAAGCTTGTTATCTGCTTAGATGCCAACAAAGTTGGTGCGATGACGCGTTATGCGACGTTGCTCAATAGCATGTTTAGATTTTCTCAGCATCATGAGAGTTTTGATTAAGATGTCGTTTATATCACCTCTCGTACAGACATTCTCAGCTGATTTATGATTGAATTCGCTTTCAAACATCTTTTCTCTTGTATCACCTGGGATAAAACCAGAGGCTTATTGATCGTAACATTTGTGGTAGAGCGTCGTCCTCCTGAACCACGTCTCCCATGCAGTTGGGAGGGCAAATGCACTTCAAATTAGTTCATTTTACACTCAAAAATTATTATATTCTTTATATAAAAATATTGTTTGAAAACAAAACTTCGTCAATCCATAGAAGTATACACAAAATTCTGTAAGTTTTCTTTGTATATTTATTTGTTGAAATTATTTTTTTCATCTACTTCTGTAAGTAGAAATGTTTGCAATACCTTATCTTCCGTGATCGGACGACCTCGTGTTTCTCTGTGGAGAGGGAACTTGACTTTCGCGAACTAAGCAAAGTATTCTACTGCCATGTCTCATCACGAGAGCCCCTTTTGGGAAAAGGTGATTGCGTTGGTGGAAAGTGCCAATTTCATTGCCTCGGCAGCTGGAAGGCAATATGGAGTAAGTCGAAAAACTGCTTGCAAGTGGGTCCGGCAGTATCGCGAATCTGGGGAGGTTGGAAGGCGTGCTGCCACTGGTTTGTGGGGTCCACCGAAGCATAGGACGCCATTTTTGTTAACCAGGCCAAGGAGAATCCTTCCCGCTCTTAAGAACAGTTAAGACGCCTGTTTAATTTTCCCAATTGCGCGAGAACTGTTAGAAACCGTCTGAGAGATAATGGACTCCGATCTATGAGAGTAGCGACAAAGAAGGCAATTTCCGAGGAACATAGGGTGTATAGGTTAGCTTTTGCCGAGGAAAACATTAATCGTAATTGGGGAAACGTGATTTTCTCAGAAGAGAGTGTTTTTTCCTCTGCAAATGACGAACCTGTGCGCGTTTATCGACATCGTGGAATCCGCCATTGTCCTGGGTATGTGTGTGTGTGAGAGAGAGAGAGTGCACGATCTGGACACGTATCTGTGGAGTGTTGGGCTGGATAAGTTCTCGCGGTGTAGGCATTCTTCACAGAATACAGGGTCGTCTTGATGGGCATCAGTAATACAGCTATTATCAATTTTGATGTTTACTCTACCGTGTGTAATACTATCAAAGTATTATAAAGACGTGTAGTTTTTCATCCTCCTTATTTCTATTCTTAGCAAGACATACAGATACGAATGCCTCTTTCTTGCTACGAATACTGTTAGTTTAAACCAAAAAAAGTGCATATAACACATTTCTTTCTTAAATATTGTGCTCCAAATGTATAATATGATAAATCTAGATGCTATATGAATGTATTTTTATTGAAAATATTGTTTGGATATAAATTAGACAACTTAAGGCATATCCATTTCTTACTCAATATTTTTATTTAAATCAAGTANAACATCAACGATACTGCTATTTCTAATTATTATTTAGCAAGTTCTTACTGTCGGCAAAATTTTAAAGGCAAAAATCTCCACGGAGGTACGTGTATCTACGTTCGTAATGATATTCTCCACTGACAGACTACGAGAACTTCTGCGTAGATAGTGTGTTCGAATTCTCTGCAGTTAATCTGACCGACACCAGTATTGTTGTTTTGTGTATTTATAGACCTTCTCAATCAGATCTTGACATATTTTTTCGGAACTTCGAAATTGTTTGAAAACATATCACACATAAATCTACTAAATCTATCGTTATATGTGGCGATTTCAACATCGATTTCCTGAGTACATCCGACTCTGCACATTCATCAGT
>NNCF01128092.1:406112-424763 GCA_002313205.1 Laupala kohalensis | reverse complement strand
GAGTTGTCTCAGCATTTCATAATGAATTGAATCAGGGCCAGGAGCAGTGTTGTGGACTGTCGCTAGAGCTGACTCAAGTTCCCACATCGAGAAGGAAGAGTTGTAGGGTTCCCAGTTGGTGGAACGAAAGTCAAATAATGTACTCTCTGCTGTTTCCCTTTTTCTCGCGAAATCAGGATCGCAGTTTGCTGTAGATGTTAGGTCAGCAAAATATTCAGCCATTGCTGTTGCCATTTCTCCGTTGTTGGTGAGAACCCGACCCTGATAATTAAGTCCAGATATTGGGACTCGAGAATACCTTCCAGATATCTTTCGGATTGACTCCCATACTTTAGTGGACGATGTTGTTCTCTTAATGGTGCTTAGAAACGCTTTCCAGGAGGTGGATCTGGATTCTTTGATAGTTCTGCGCGCTTTTGCTCTAGCAATCCGATATGCGGCGAGGTTTTCCGGAGATGAACTAGCCTTAAATCTCCGCAATGCTCTTCGCCTTGCCCGAATGGCAGATCGACATGCGTCGTTCCACCAGGGGACATGAGGTCTTCGCGGAAATATAGATGTTTTCGGAATGGATTCTTCAGCGGCGTGATGAATCATCTGGGTCAGATGGTCGACCCTCTCTTGGACATTACCAGTTTCTCTGAAGACAGACAGAGAACGGTACTGTGTCCAATTAGCCTTACTGAGAATCCATTTCTGTGGCTTGCATTCGGAAATAGTCGCACGTTCCTGCAACGACAACCAGATAGGATGATGGTCGCTACCATGCAGATCATCTTCTACCTTCCATTGAAAGATATCAGCAACTTCAGGGGAGCAAATTGATAGGTCTATAGCAGTCCATGACCCAGTGGCAAATGCAAAGTGGGTCTTCTCTCCGGTGTTCATTAAGCATAAGTCTTCTCCCTCAAAGAGACAATTCAGCAGTCGGCCCCTGGGGCAATCGCTCGACGAGCCCCACAGTACACTGTGGGCATTGAAATCTCCGAGGAGAAGGAATGGTCGAGGAAGCTGATGAATTAAATCTCTGAGGGAGTTCTCCGAGAAATCTCGTGTCGGAGGAAGATATATAGAACACACGGTTATAGATGGTACTCTGTGAAGTTTGACTGCTATAGCCTGGATGTGGGTTTGTAGGGGAACAGGTGAGCAGAGGATTGTGTTTTTAACAAACACGGCAACTCCTCCTCTTGCTCGATCTCCCGTGGTGTCGTCATACCTGAAGCTGCTGTATCCACGCAAAGAGGGTGAGTGTTCTGGTAAAAGGTGTGTCTCTTGCAGGCAGATACATATCGGATTACGACGCGCTAAGAGTTGTAACTCTTCACGTTGGCTTCTATAACCATTAAGGTTCCACTGAAGTATGGAGGCCATTAGTGTTTGGAGCCCCCGGGGTCAGGTTCGTGAACGTGTATTTCCGCGTCACCATCGGACAATACACGTTCTGACTCCGAAGAAGAAAGCACAGAGACGTTCTTTTTACGTCTGTGCGATTTCTTGCTTGGTGTTGTACTGTGTTTTGAAATGTTTACAGGGTTCAGGGGTTTAGCCCTAGAACCAAGCTTTGTCTTATTTTGAGTCTTAGTTAAAGGTTTAATATTACTTGTCAATTTTGTAGTCGATGGACGAGCTGTTGATGTTGCTTTGGTTTTTTCGGGAAGGGCTGAGTCATTTTTATTGCCGCATTTACACAGACATGTGCACGACGTTGCCGTAGACACGTCAGTGAAATCGGCCTGAACAGATACGTTCTTCATCTGTTTTGGAGTCTTGGCTGCGGTGGAGTAACTGGTAGAAAATACAGGGTGTAAAGCCCTGTATTTCTTCCGCGCCTCACCGTACGGGATCTTCTCCGTAGTCTTGATTTCCTGAATATTCTTTTCTTCAAGAAAGGCGACACACTCCCTGCTCCATACCGGGTGACTGCCTGTGCAATTAATGCACTTTGCAGGCCCTGGGCATGAGACGCCGGGTTCGTGTGCCTCCTTTGCGCACTTTCCGCAAGTATCACGTCCCTTACACGATGTTGTCGTGTGTCCAAACCTCTGACACTTGAAACAGCGCAGAGGATTCGGAATAAAGGGACGGACCGGCAGGTTCAGCCATCCAGCCTTTAGTTCCTTTGGTAATTTAGGACAGTCAAATGTAATGATGAAGGAACTGGTCTTCACGAGAACACCATTTACCTTCCTCATTATTTGACTGACCTCAACTACATTGTCAGCCTTCCATTCTGCAACAAGATCGTCTGTTGCCATTTCCATAATGTCCCTGCAACTTACGACCCCCTTGCTGCGATTAAGTGCAGCATGGAGTTCGCACTTTACAGGGAACTCGCCAAGCTTGGTACAATCCAGAAGCTTTAAAGCTTGTTTGCTTGTGTTTGTCTCAAGCAGCATGGTACCATTTCTCAGCCTTTTAATGGTTTTTAGTGTACCAACAAGACCTTCCAAACCCTTAAAAATATAGAATGGGGACACTTTTTCAAGTGTCCCGTCTATACGACTCATAACAACGTAAACATTCTCATAGGGAATGCTCTGTGACTTTATCTTTACTGAGTTTTCTGAAGTGGGGGGGCTGTCAACCCTCGGCCGCTTCGATGACCCTGAGGCGGAGTACTTACCTTGCGACTCGCCCACTTCGCAAGGCAGGGGAAAACAAGAATTTTTCATTGTGTCCCACGAGTTCGGGGGAAATAAATGTCCGGTGACGTGGAGCCCCCGCATCACGTCACTAAGCCTTGCTCAACTGAGGTGCGGCAGTTGCCCCAGAGGTTGATACGCTAGAGAGTGTTTGTCCTCAACACCCATTCACCTCATCGGCGCGTAACACACCTTGAGGTTGAGGGTTTTTTTATAGAGGTTTAATCCTTCCTCGCGACCCGGCCAATGAAGGCAAGATCTCCGCCCTTCGAAACACGCAACTTTCCACCATCGCGTCAATGGAGGTCGCTGAAGCATGTCCAAAGCCTACGGTGTCCGAGGACTGGTGGCGCAATACCAGTCCCCAGCTCGGAACCGTGGGTTCGCCAAATCCATACTCACTCGAAACTGAGCTTCCTGCGTGGGAAAGAAGAAAAAAGGGGAGAAGAAGATAGGGAAGAAGGGGAAAATGAAAGATACCCTAGTTCTAATAGCGTCGGGATCGAAAGGAACAAGAGGTGACCAAGGGTGGTCAGTATAGATAAAGGAAGGAGCATGGCACAAGCAAGTGGAAGAAGTGCCAGACTCAGCTCGGGGTCCCGTGTTCGCCAAACACATACTTACCAGATGTAAGCCCCCTGGGAGGAGGAAGAGAAGAAGAAATGGAGGAAAGAGAAGAGGAGGAAAATGAAAGATACCCTAGCGCTAATGGCGTCGGGATCGAAAAGAACAAGAGGTGACCAAGGAAGGTCAGGAAAGAGAAAGGAAGGAGCATGGCACAAGTAAGTGGAAGAAATGCCAAACTCAGCTCGGGGCCCCGTGTTCGCCAAACACGTACTTACTAGATGTAAGCCCCCTGGGGGGTATTTAGAAATAGAAAAGTACAAAATATCAATGACAGCTCATGATTTAGAATCCTTAATTAATGAACCTACTAGAATTGTTCGCAATAAACATATGTCAGTTGTTACTAGTTCATGCATAGATCATGTTTTCACCAGAGTATCTGACAAGAACTGGTTGTCTGTCGAATGCTGTGTACTCATGTGTTCAAGTGCTAAATAACATAGTTCAATCATTAAAACATAACAAATCACCTGGCATTGATGGTTTTAGCTCAACTTTTATAAATATAATTTTTCCAAAATTTGCAAATGTATTCTTATATATTGTAAATCTGAGTCTCGAAACTGGAGTAATCCCTGAACAGCTAAAAGAGGCTGTGGACATTCCTATTTTTTAAAAGGGATCGAGATTGTCATACAATAACTGCAGGTCCATATCTCTAACTTCTAAATTTTCAAAGATCATTGAGAGATTGGTTAAAAAACGACTCACTAAAATTCACTTCTTTAACCCTAGACAATTTGGTTTTAGGTGCGGATTAAGCACCGAAACTGCTTTGTTGCATTTTATGAATTAAATAGAGAATGGTATTAACTATGATAAAATGGTCTATTCTTGGATATTCAGAAGGCATTTGATGCAGTAAACCACCCTATATTATTACAAAAAATGTCTTCCTGTGGAATAAGGGGGTCGTATTCAATTGGTTTGAGAATTATCTTACGAATAGGAAGCAAAGAGTTAGGATAAATGGGATTGTCAGTAATTTACGGGACATCGAACATGGCGTACCGCAGGGCACAGTTTTAGGACCAATCTTATCCTTAATATTCATTAATCATTTGTGCAATGTAGAATTTAATGGTACACTTACGTCTTTTGCTGAAGATACGGCACTATGCTACGTAAATTCGTCGAGAGAGGAAATACAACATTCAACGAACCTAGACCTATGCTTATTGAGACATTGGTTCTTAACAAATAGGATGGTTTTGAGTCCGGAGAAAACAATCCATATTAATTTCAGTTTGCGAGGGGAATAACATTTTACTACTCCAATCGCATATAAATGTCCAAACTGTTTAATGTTAGAGGATACATGTGGTGAGCAATGTGTTACCATTAAATAAAGCAATAATGTTAATTACTTGGGTGTTTGTTTGGATAGGGAAATCAATTGGAAGTTACATTGAAACGCGCTAAATTCAAAATTAAATAGCCGACAGACTTTTCTATTTCCTCAAAAAATTATGTACACCTGATGTACTTCACTTGCACTCAGTAGGATGGATCACGCTATCTCTTGTTGAGGAGGCACGTACCTTACAAACTTACAAGGTATAATTGTTGTGCAGAAATGTTTTATAAGACTAATAACAAATTCATATTTAAGGGAACCTTCATATCCGTTGTTCGTACGATTAAGTATTCTACCATTTCGTTACATGTATATTTACAAAGTCTTGAAGATCTTTTATGCCAGGAGTGAAAGCAATAGTAGAGCTGAGCACAGACATACAACTATTCTTCGTAATCCTAAAACTGCATTGATAACGAGGCCAACAAAAACTCATTTCATGAAATCTTTTTCATTTCTGGCCCCTAAAACGTTTAACCCTCTGCCAACTAATATTAAAAATTCCAGTAGCTTAAGTATTTTTCCTGAAGAATTAGGAAGTTGGCTATTGAAACAGGTTGAAATTTAGTATATATTTAGAGCTCTCCAATAAATCTCCAAGACTCATATTCTGTAGCTTGACCTTCGCATCATTACTCTTAAAAATATTTATCATCTTTGTCAATAATATAATATATAATCATTAATGTTTTTGATGGATATTCTAGGATTAAGTAGTTTAATGTTTTAGTATTTAGAACGGTTACCCCGATTCCGGCTCTGCCTTTAGGGAGACCTATATGTCATACAAGAAAGTAAATTTATCTTTTTCCTTGTTATAACTAGTATATTTGTACCATATATTGTAATTTTTATGAGAAATAAATGATTGACTTTAATATTTGCTTAACGTATACTAAAATTTGTATTACTCTGTTGCAAATGTGAAATTTTAAGAGCTAGTGAAGGTTCAACAGTTGAAACCAATGCTGTTGTATACTACTTACCTATGAAATAATGAGAGAGTTGAGCACTTGTAGGCAATACACGTGTTTACCATTTTCATTAACGATTATGCCTGTTATCTCCTTTATTTCACTTTATCAAAACAGCATCACTGTGCACAATATTAATTTCTGTGAATGACACACGTATATGTTGGTGCGACGAGCGACGCAATGTGTTGGCAACTTTGTGCAATACCCCTGACTAGAGTGGGGGGTGGCTCGGTAGGTGGTTCGAGTTCACCCGCTGATCACCGTATTACTCAGCGTTCCAGTAGGTAGTATATTTCTACGCCCAGGTCTCCACCATTGAAACTTTTAATTCCGAAGTTACTTATGCAGTATAAGAAAATTATGAAGAAGAAAAATTAGGGTAGTGCAATATGCCGATACTTCGAAATACTGAAAATAATTAGGTAATAAATAATATCAGACACCTCATTTCCTAAAACGTTGTTATTGAGTAAGTTAAAACGGCATGTATTGAAACGATTGAAATCAGGCACACCTGTTTTTATTCCCATCGAATAAGGTTCAGTAAGATTCTTCTCTGAATTTATTACGAAATACACCTGGTTTCTGAATATCCACTCCGGACGTTCGGACATTGAGAGCCTAGGAAAATCATCGTCTCGCCTGCGATGAAGTCTGATGCAGTCCATTAATGCCGAATACGGTTTCTTTAAGATTACATTCATCTTGCGGTGACAGACAACCGTTTAGTAGCGAGAAGTGCCCAACACCACCGTCATTTATACACAACATCGCTGGCGCTGACATAATAGTCAGTCGCGGTTGTAGAGAAGCTTCAACTTCAGGGGTGCTCAACGGGAGAGTGCATAGGGCAAGTTGAGCACTAAGCATTTTCTTTTGGTGGGGGAGAGGGATTCTTTTACTTTAAAGGATTTTGGGAGAAGGGGCGTAATTTTTTTAAGGATGATACTTTAATCGTGCAGTTCGCTGAATATGCTTTATAATTTTTTTTGAAATTTTGGTCCACTTAACTAGAGTATATAGGAAGTCTTGAAATTATCAATACTGTCACTGGATTTGGACAGCATTTATTTTTGGCGGGGTGGGGGGATTTTTTGTTACAACTTTTAAGTTTTGAAACTTTTTTGTATTTCAACCATTTTTATTTACTTGGTTGTAAATTAATTACCTTTTAATAGTGCAGTTTACTAAATCTTCTTTAGAATTTTTGAAATTTTGTTCGCTAATGTAGTATGTACAGAGGAATAGGAAATAAAGGGAAATACTTTTGGTGAAGATTTTTTTTGTATTGCAACTTTTAAGCCACTTTAGGGGCTCTGGAGTGAATTTTTTGTTCTCCCTTTCTAAGCTATTTTAAGGATTGTTTTTTGAGAACAAAATTTTAGTTGTGCAATTTACTGGGTCAGCCTAAGAATTTTTGATATTTTGTTTGCTTAAGAAGAATGTGCAAGGTGAATTGAATTATCATTAATGACACTGAATTATGGAAGGTAGCATGAGGGATTTTGGGGGGATTGTTTCAAGAATACTATGATATTTCAATGGTTAAATTTTCATAATAGGCATCCCTATTTTCATTAGCCCATGGGTCAAAAGCTATGCAGATGCAGTGATACCATGGCTTACAATGTTATTTGACTGATCTGAACTGGGATGGGTGAGTGATATCTAGAGCCTGGACATCATGTAAATTCATTCTGAAATGCTACTCATTTATGTTGGTGGAGAATGCAAAGTTGTAGGAATACTCATACTAAAATGTTACATTGAAGTGAAGGACAGTAATTTGTCAATACAAGGTCATAAAATTTGATAATATGAGTTGCATTTTATATATTTAGCATTTGTCATGATATTATATATCTAACTAGATTGTATATATTTTCACATATTTTAATAAAAGTGCAGAACAGTAGATTTTTTCCGTTTATTGAAAAATATATAATGGTACGTATCCATGTTAAATCTTTGAGTGGACGCATTTTACAGTCCTTCCTGAAATTTCTAGTCATTGTTGATTCTTCTACCCTTTCCCCCTACCTGTGATGAGGGAAATTATTATGTTCCCAAGAAACTGACTGCATATGAGGTGGAACACTCCATGTGCAGGGTGCATATTCCTAAATAAAGAGACCCTATTCTGTGATATCTGTATATTTCTTAATCTTGAATTCACCTTCTTAATTAATGGAAACCAGAAAATGTCTTCCATAATTTTTCTTTTTAGTTAGTGTGCGCACAGTTCACTCAATGAGAATATTTTTGTGGACTATATCATGTATCATCTCATTGATAATATTTCTTTATTCTATATTTTCTGTTAATACAACCCTTGAATGAACATATTAAAGAAATATTGAATATAAATGTAGTGTTTGACTGATATAAAGGGAAAGCACACCCCTTTGTTTTATGATTTTGAATGCTTTCACTTGAAATTATAAACGTCTATTCATTCGCTGTTGTTAAATTAAATTGTAGGAAGAATTGCATTGCAATCAACGATCTATTATATTTCATTTTCAATTTTAGCTAACCCACATCTTTAGCTTTATGTCCTGAATTTTATTGTCTGTAATGACTGAAGTAAATGTTAATGAGTTAATTGAATCATTTAGAAGTGTCAATAAGTGTTTAAAATTAAATGTCCAATTTTTACATTGTTTTACTAGTAGTAGTTTCATATTTCCTTATGCTAAAAATAAAATTCTTATGTTACATTTTTCTACATTTGAAATTACATAAAATCAGGGTCCTGGTGATAAATCACAGCCCCTGACTCAGCTGATGTGCAGTCGAGGAGTAGTATGTCAGACTCATCAAGATATCAAAGCATACTGACAAAATACCTTTCCACAACTCTCTTCCACGAAACCACTTGATCACCCTTCCTGTGTTTGTTCTTGCTTTCTTTGATTCTGTCAATTTGTCAATTGTTGATTTGTACCTTTTCTTTATTTAGTGATTGTACTGATTAGTGGTGTTTTTTATTTATGGTGTAGTTCGGAAATGTGCTACTGGTCATTCAAAATTTTGTGATTGGTTGGCAATTGATTACCATATTTATACTACATTTAACACGTAAAACACTAGAAGTGAAAAAACTCGTAAAATTTACTTGCTTGGAAGTCATGTGCAATATGGTTTACTGAAAAGATGAATGGTCTGATACCTGTAAGAAGAAGTATTCTTACAAACTTAAAAATTATATGCTGATAAAATACAAAGTTATAGAATTTAAGTAACAGGATTGACTGTGGGAATCATCTTCTGAGACAGAAGACCAAAAAAGTGCATGAACCTGATGGTACATGGGCTATGAATTAAAAATATAAAGATTTGATAGAAATACAAGCTGTAAAGACTTAAAAGTACGTCACTTGCTCTAAAATCTATGAAGGTTGGCAAAAGAATTTAAAAATCAAGAAGTGATAAAATATTAATAATTTTTAGAATCACATAAATTGTGAGTGTTGGATGTTCCCTTGGTAAGTCAATTTAAGTAACCCTCTGCTGCCGTCAATTCTGACTATTCTATTGGATTGTGTGAAAAAAGCTTCTCCGTTGGGGGCAATACCAGGAATATTGTGGTATGCTGGGAATTATAGGGGAGATTTGCTCAATGGGTCTTAAAGGGGGAATACGTATCCCTGCTGCAAATACTTTGTGACTATGGCATGGGATAAGAGCTCTGACATTTCCTGCGTTAAAGCATAGGATGCTCATAAAGATGGTCTTTTCAGGTTGCAGGAATCTTGCTAAGAATGGGCCACTGCTTTTGTGACATCTATCACAAAGGCACACAATGTCACATTTTCATGTACCTACATATTAATTTCATAAAAACTATTGTTATATTTTGTTAAATTGCAGTACATCATGTGAGTTATATTTTATATTATCTACGGATTAAGATATTATAATATTTTGGGGTTGTGTAATCATGCAACCTTAACACAAACTGCCTCCAAGTTTGAAGAATAATTTAAATAAAAGACAAGAAATACAAGAGTTGTTAATTTTAATGTAATAACAACTTGACACCTTACACACCAAACCTATAGAACCAATTGCAACCAAAATTGTTGAGTATACATTCTGATATTAGATTGTGAGAGTATTACCAACTGATTCTGACACAAACAGAAGAAATTTTTTTCTCTGTACCCAGGCTATATTTGACATTGTTTCAGAAGGGACTTAATGAGGAGTATATTATACAAAAGGAGAGGAAGGGATAATTGGATTCTCTGAAATTTAATCTTACTTGTTACACTTCAAAATGAAATTACCTTGCTCAGTTGACAACTATTTACTTCTTCTCCTAACTAAACTTGTCAGTATTTTATCATCAATTAATAATTTAGTTCACAAGGGATTATTATTATATTTTGTGTGATTCTTTCTTAATTTGCTATTGTGTCTGTACCCTATGATCATAAACTAATTGATGAAAATCAATACATTTTTAATGTTTCCCATTTTGTATTACATTCAAAAGAAACATGTTCAAGGGGAGAAATCAGAGCCACTCTCATTGAGTAATGGGAACAAATTCTCTTTATCCTGAGAATTGTTCATTATTTAATTGTATGAAATACAATTTTTTTGCTTAAATGAAAATGGCACGGTACTTATCTTGAAAACATTAGAAAGTAGAATTGTGACTCAGACATTTTGATTTCTCTGAATATTTTATCATCAGTTCAAAAAAGGTAGTTCAATAGACACCCTACATTCTTTCTTAAAATGAATGGCAGAAAGACAGAATAGTTATTTTGATAAATTAATGAATTATTGGAATTTTTCTACATTTCTTCCCAAAATATTTCTTCACTTAATTCATTGCTCTCAGTCAGTTGGTTGTATTTCTACCTTCCTCTATTTGTGGATGAGCAAAAGAAAACAAATCCCAGCCTGTTTCTTATATTTTTGTGAATCTTCACCAAATTACAATTATTTGGTTTGTTTTCAAAAACATTACCTATCTTTTTTTAATACATGGCCTAGCTTGTTAACCATGACAATTGATATTCCACATCTATGTTGATTCTCTCAATTCTTTAGCATCAAGGATGACTTAGTTTTATCAATAAAAACTTCAACCCTCCATTTCCCCGATTGCAAATAAATTTTAGGATGTCCAAGGTCTTTCTCTCGAATACTCATGACTAGTTTCATAAACCACTGTGATTTTTTCACTTTGTCTTTCCCTGTTGTAAGGGCTGGAAATAATTTGATCAGAAATATCTTTGTGAATATCTTTTCATGAAACTGTTGACTACCCTTTACTACTTCTGCAGCCTTGAAGACATTCAATGAGATAAGTTAAAAACTTGAAAAAATGACATAACATTAAAAAATTTCTTAACTTTGACAAATGATATTTTCAAATTTGTATCTAATTATCTCATCTTCTTTGTGCAAAAATCAATGTGAGGTTAAAAATCTTTTGATTTTTATTATAAAATAAACAGAGCTACAATTTTGAATTTCTCATTAATATTTCCTGTATTTTTCCCATGAACTTCCTTTCCATTGTTCAGCAGGTTCTATAAAATTTTTATTACAACAATCTTTTTTGACAAATTGAGCAATTTTAAGAACAGGTAAATGCTCCATTTCTTAATCAATTTTATACTCATTGTTTCTTGAAATGAGGCCCCTCTTCTGCTCTATCTCTTTTTACACTCCCCTCTCTACAACTTAACAAAATTTTCTGAATTCTTCCAGTGTTTCTTCGTTGTTCAGTAAGTTTCAAATCTAGTGGACAAACCAAGGGAAATGATGCTTTTTACAAATACTATACCCAATCTTTCACAGTGCAAAATAAATACTGTGTTTTTCTTTTTATAGTGCAGAATTGAAGCAAAAGCCATTGAGGAAACTCATTCAAACCTAATTTAACTATCAAGAGGAGACTATTGAAAAGTTTAATTTATATCTGAAAACCGAGTCACTGAGATTTGTAATAATGTATGAGAGCCCACTTAACCTGGTTGTCAAACAAAAAGAAGATAGAAAAGTTCTTGTCATAAGGGAAGCCAAATATCCTAGGAAAGAAATGCAATTTTGTTGTGGAGATAAATATCATTTTTCAATTTTCATTGTCCTTACACATTTATTTACTACAAATGCTGAAAAAGTTACAAGTTATTTTAGATTATTTTCCTAATTTTCTCTCTCTTGTCATACTCGGGGACCATTCCTCACACTATTAATGAAAATATATTTATTATATTATATTACTACAATATCATGCAGTCATGTACGAGTAAGCATACATATCGTGTCATGGAGCACTTTCCATAGGAAATGTTCACAACAGAGCACTAATTTTCACAAACGTATAATATGAACGTACTGATAATGATGTAAGGAGAACATTTAGAATANGACAGATATATATCTTTGGAGAAAAACAATACAGTAAAACATAAAACAAAAATAATTTTAAAAAAAGAATGAATGATTGAATAAACAGTTGTGTTCCTACACCTGTAGAGTGAGGTCACGGACAGGAGTCTTTCTGGCCACCCTCTTCATTCAAGTTCCAGAACATTTTAGATTAGAAAACAGTTTTGAAATTGATATTGGGCTGTATTTCATAACAAGCTCAGCAATTATTTATTTTACTGTCGTGAAATTTTTTAGATATATAATCAAATTTATGAGATGGAATAATTTTTCATGACCCATATTGGAGCCTAGACCTCTTGCAGGATGAGGTCCGATCACACCTCCAACTCCCTCCCATAGTATGCTATGGTGAATGGATGAATAAATGTTATTCATGGTTTAGACTGGTTTCATATCCTGTATCATCAAGAGAAGAAGTAGGAACATCACCTACCCACAATCAGTGCTTGAACAAATAATGACAACACAAGGCAAATAGCGTGGAACTGTATATAAAATGAAATGCGATTTGATGGAGGAAAACAGAAATACTAGAGATTTTAGGTTGTCAATGTGATTCAGAAAGTTGGTATAATGGATTATTTTACACATTATTTCCCAATCATTTATTTTATATAATGTAATGATTCATATTCATATATAATATTATATATTTTTATAAATTATTTATTTTTCTAAAATATATTTTATACAAAATAATGTTTTTTATGATAAAATTTGTATCATTATAAATAATAAGATAAAATTTCATTTATCTATAATATTAAAAGTTTATGATTCTCTTTATAAAAACACCGAGCCTTATTATAGACAGTCAAAAAACAACTTAGATTCACGTTAAAAATTAAAATTTCATCATCTCTTTATTTCATCATAATGTAAATATTTGGGTTGACCTTATTTGACAACAGTTTGAGGCTCTAATTTTGGCCTCCTCTTCAGGTCTGTCAACCTGAAGAATAAGAGAAGAAATTCAGTTATGCATTTGAAAAAACAAAAATCTCCTTATCAAATTGATTCTTGTGATTCCCAACATGGATATTTATAATATATTATAATTCCATTTACAATATAATTAGATAATTAAAAATTAAGTCTTATTACTGTGACCATTTGCTTCTTTTGCTCCTCATTCTTCATAATATTCTTTATTAAGACTGGTCCTTCTATGATAATGCTGTATCTATTTCCAGTTACAAAAACTTGAGAATGGCTAGGAAAGTTTTCACTGTCGCATACATTATCAGTCGTTCATGCCTAACAGTTTACAAGTACTCCAAAATTCAAACGAATTATCGTAATGTCAACTTACAAATTGACTTGAATCCCTTGTACATTAACATAACACTTATCAAATACTTTAAAAGAAAATGCATGATTTCGAATCCTGTTTTATAAATGTTATTATCTTCAGGTGTTCGTGCACGACCAAGAGGATGTAAGCTTCTGGGAGACGGCCCTACGGAAAGAACGTTTCATGGTTCAAAGTAAGGACTTCTTATATAAAGGGCAAAGTCGTAGACTTATGAGAGTAGATTTATGATGTAGGCCCAACGATCTCTGCCATGGGTTGTCCGCGATAACATGAGACAGAAGATACTGTTTGGTATCTCTCTCGCACATACGCTTGGAGGCGGGATGGCACGTGCGTAATGGCTTGTGCGCACTACAGTCAGAGAGGGGAATCGAGTTCCCCCTCCCAAGTCGATGTGCGAGGGAGACAGAGATACCCAACTTCCTTTTCCCCTTCGGACAACCGGTGTAAGAGATCTATAGGTTAATATATTTAAGTCTATGTTGGAGATGGACAATGTTACTGAATCAAAGCAGATTTTGGCGTCGAATGGACCCATTAAAGTACATCAATTTAAATAAAAAATCCAAAGGTAAATGCTAACAAAAAGATATTTGTTCAATGATTTAATGAAACTTGATTAAATTTACATTTCTTTAATTGTGGCGAAAATTTGTTCAGCGTAATTAAGAGAAAGTGCTGAAAAATTGCTCAGTCTCTGTTTGGTGTCCACGTGGCCGCTGTCGAACGAACAGATCAATAGTAGAGACCTTAATTTAAGAGATAACCAACAGCAGCGTCCACAATTTTGGAGCACGTAATTTCTCATATCAGCTATATTTGCTACGCAGATATTCTCGTAGCTCCTTTGGCATCAGTTGTTACTCGATGATCGCCTCTTATTAGTGGAGTAGGGACAAAGGGAGGGAGACACGACAATCTTGTGACTGACTACAGCCGAATGACGCCACTATGAGAAACTGCGCTTAGTACTTTTCGGAAATATGAGAAACTGCGCGTAATATTTTCCGGGAATATGAGAAATTCCGCAATTGATTTCTCTCTTCAGTTGAAAACTCTAGGCAGTAGTTGGCAGGTGTGTTGTTCAACAGAGAAAGCGGCAAATGGCGCTCCCGTGGAAGCGACGGTGCCTCGGGTGACGCGCGTAGGAGAACGGCGCCTCGTGCGCTTCGCCTAGCGCGAGGTGCGGGCCCTTGCAGACGCGCGTCTCGTATCGCGACGCGCGCGCCAGTGCGCGCTGCCCAGAGAGCGACGCCGTGGAGCGCGGCCGGTGCGCAGCCACAGTGCGTGCGTGGAAGAGTGTCGCGCCCGCCAGCAACTGCGCAGGTGCAACTGTTCCCACTGGCTGCTTCCGCGCCTCGGTATGTACCCTTGGAATGCATTTCGCTCACGGCATGGTCATTACATTTAAAAGATAGGAGGACATTTATGTGCTTGCTAGCTGTTTACCCGGCGATGTCTGGGATGTTTCTTAGACTCATCTTCTTTCACTCAGGAAAAAATAACATCTATTATCTCGATTGTACTCATAGGTTTCTAAAAAACATGTACGGCATCCTAATTTTCCAAATTCATAATAATACAAATTTAATACAAAACTTGACTGCATACACTACATCTTCTCATATCTGCTGTATTACACTACATCACTACAAAGGGCTCTAAAGACCTTGTCGTTGACGAGCCCTAAAACCCCACAAAAAGACTACGTCACTACAGCTCGTACATTCTATCTTCTGGCCGGAGCCGCGCCAGTCAAATTTTCGCTTCCGAGGCAACGCGGCTGACGCGGCTGCACCGTTTCATTCAAGTTCTTGTCAAATGTAAACTATTCGTCGAAATTTTACGATTTAAAGACTTTTTATCTTTGTTAAATGCACGAAACAAATAATCCATTAAATTTGATGATGATTGATTTTTCCTTCTTAACTTACTCTATTAAATTGAAGTATTTCAACATTTCCATTTTTAATAATGTTTTATCGGTAATTTAGTTTAGTTTTTGTAGATGGATATATGCTGTCGCAGACATTTTTGTAGAACTCTTTGAGGTAAACAATATTGCCTTTCATAGTTGTCACCTACATCAAACCATTCAGGCAACGTTGGCGAATATACCTCTTTTTCCCCCGATATCATGGACATTTATCATGAAAATATTTTTCTATCTTTCTTTTCACGCATTTTAGAAATAAAAGTTGGTCTATGTTCATCCTGGACACCTAATCTATCTCCTTGTCGGATCGTGTTACGCCTTTATGTATTAGTATGAATGTTCAATATGTCTTGACCACTATTATGTAGAAGTCACTACATGCTTCGAAATTTAGTAAAGAATTTAAAGAACGATTGTTTTATAGCCGAATAACTTAAGAGAGAACCGAGGTATGCATGTGTGAGTAAAGGGTAGCTAAGTTTGTCAGATATTTCACTTCGCGCACTGCGCACCCCAGTTTTCTATCGATTTCTACAGTAATGAACGGTAAATATTTATTTTTTACCTTTCAGAGCGCTTCTCATAAAAGTGTGTTTTTATTCACGTTTTCGTTTTTCTTTTTGTAGCCATCGTTTTCTTAGTGTCAATTTTCTTCGTTGTGCAGTGCCAAAGCTTTTCAATCGTTCAGCCGAAGTCCGCGATGTGTCAGTCTGTTTAGAGTGAAGTTTTTAATTTTGTTTTACCGTTTTCTTCCCACGAGTAACGAATAATTGTAGTCAACCGTTGCTCGTCACCTACACACTCCGGGTTCGATTCCCGGCGGGGTCAGAAAAAATTTGTAGCTTTTCACATTCATGTCCCAGTTCATGTAGCTGTGACTACTGAAAAATACACGCTACAATAAGCTTCAATAGCACGCTACATTTCCCATTTACAAATACTACAATAAAGAAATAAACAGTCAACCCCCCCCCCCCTCCTCGCAAAGGTTCTTACACAACCGGCTGACACTTGCGACACGTTTCTCACCATTACACTGAGGGTGGGATTCATTAAGAATCCAGTTTGTTACCTGGTCCGCAAGTCTCGAATGTTGGTATCTTTTATATTCTCTCCTACGTAGTTAAAATAAAGAACAATGATGATGAAAATATTTAACGGCGGGATTTTGATAAATATTCCTTGTCTAGGAATCCCGAACAAGGAAAAAGTAACACGAGGAATTATTTTTTTAGCTTTAATTTATTGAAGATCCAAACTTAGGAACGGTGGTGTATTTCGAACAACCCTCAAAATGATGGCGTCACTTTCTCATTAATTGAAATGACGTCTGTTTGCACGAACTGTTTTCGCAAAACGTAGAAAATATCGATCAAAATTATGTTTAAAACGAATATGCTACTAATTTTTATTCGTGACAAAGAAAAGATACTGAGTATTTTACATGCTAAGTCCGATTCTCTGGGACCCTCTTAGAAACGCACGGAGACTGAAGAAATTAATTGAAAATTATTTTAAAAATATTTCAACTTTACTTCACCAATCTAGGAATTACCAAGGAGTAAAAGGTCAATTTATTGTATTTAGCTGCATATACTTCAACAGCTTTTATAAATTACGAGTTAACTTCCTATAAAAATTTATTTCTAAAAACAGTATCAAGATCATGGAAAGTTTCTGCGAGGGATGCGAGGTAAGCCCGGGTTGCCTCCTTTTTATTTCTCTTATTCTACTTGGTAATTGTGGTGCTTTAGCAACATTATCAAAGCATGATAAATTGAAAGACGTTTCTATGTTGCTCATTTTTTTATTATTGGTGTTATAACACCAATAATAAAAAAATGAGCAACATAGAAACGTCTCTCTTATTCTAAATGGGAAATGTAGCTCGGTGCTATTGAAGCTTATCTACATGGAGCGATAGGAGGTAGGAGTATAGGTGGGCCGGTTAGCTGGGTTTACCAACAACTTGGCCCACGTGGAGGGGTTAATAGAAGTTGTTAGCATTATTAAGAGTTAATACCAGAAGCAGTAGGAGGTGGATAGAAAAGGGAGGATTTGCTTGTCAGTAGTCACAGCTTAATGAAAGAGACATTAATGTGAGAAACTATACAAATTTTTTCTGGTCCCACCGGAAATTGAACCCGGGGTGACTTGGTGGTGAGCAACAATGCTAGCCACCATCGGGGGGGGGGCGCTTTATTTTTTCGAAGTGGAGACAACAGTCCCTTAGAAGAATCTTTAAAGCAAACAAACTTTTTTCGCTTTGCTTCAAAAAATTGGTTGTGTCCCCATGTGTTTACGTCACACACGTACACTGCTTCCTATTATGATTTACATTAAAGGATTATTTTTCTTTCGATAATATCTCTTAAGCTTGCGCGGGTGCTCTCTTCATTAAGGTGCTGTCAACTACTACCACGAGAATAGCATTGTATGACCATGAATTTTGTTAGTATATATTCAATGTATATTGGTTTGTGATCTAGTCTTCAAGAAATGGAGACAACGATACATACTACCTAATGAGTTCCTTGTTATACTCCAAGTCATCTAACTTTGCAACCGAAAATTATGCAACATGGCTGCCTAACACGATTGCCAACTTCCACGAATTCAAGTTATTTCCAAATACATATTACTAGTAGTCACAAAAGCGACTATTTGCTGTAAAGAAATACAATTTGATAACAACAAACTAAGAAGGTAATATTCGTTCTACACGCTCGATGCAGACGGAACAGAATAGCACCATTGAGTTGTTGGTTGATGTTGGCGATACATTTAAGTTTTGAGAAATTCAAATGTCCTGCCAACATAACGCGAGGTACAAATATCATCACTCTCCTGGACGATGGCGAAATAAAAGTGTTGGCAACACTGTGCACAAGCGCTGTATCAACATCAAGCCACTTAGACTGACAATAAATAAAGAAATAATTTAGTGTGAAGAGAGCTGTTACAAACTGCTTAACACCATGTTGAGGACAACAAAGTAATTACTGCGGCTAATATACAATAACCAAGTAAATGCAGTACGTTTCCGTTAATGTTTTTACTTTCTTAAGTTAAATTTCTCGAAGCAAAGAAACATGACTTCAAGTATAGATATTGTATGTTCTGTGCTGCAGTACTGTAGAAAGGTTCAGAAGATGTCTAAAATTTCCCATTCCTTGTAACTTCTATCACTTGGATAGAATTTACCCACCTATCTTTCGCTTACTTCATCATGCTCCTTTTACTCGGTATTGCCTTTTTCAACTTTTTTTTGTGGGGCTTTACGGCTCATGTCGACATCAAAGGTCATTGGAGCCCGAAAAACTTGTACAGGTAGGGAAAATGCAGTTACGCACTAGGGAGAGCCAACATGACTC